>OZ017773.1:39825236-39891236 GCA_963969385.1 Philonicus albiceps
ATACCAGAAAAAAATATGTGATTCTTGATTTTATCTATGAAATGTGCCGGCTTCGTTAACTAATAGTTCTATTTTAAATTCAACGCATTTCCTTCTTTACACTATTTAAAATTTCCTAAATTCGTTAAAGACAACAAAAAAAAACATTAAATCGTTCCTTAATTTTCCGGAAATTTTTATGTTTCAAAGTCCAACATGCGTAGAATATTTTTAGTGATTTATAAAAAAAAAAATAAAAATAAAAAAAACGTGTCTAACGAACAGGCTATTTTATTATACATCGTTGGCACCGAGTGATCTTGACGAATAGTGACCGACACTTCAGCTAAAGGTGTTAATGACCATAACACTTGTAAAAGTGAAATATGAATGAAATCTGATAAACTGATAATATAAAAGTTGAAGAGTAGAAGTTTTATTTAAGCCAATGGCAGATGCCTCGATTTATAAAAGTGTCACGTAAATCTGAAACCTTGAAGGCCACTGTCTGGGTACTCACAGAAAGTCCAAATTTATTGCCCAATAATTTATTACAATAATTCATTACCATTCGTTTTTTATATATCTTCCGTGATGTACGTACGCTTAACTAGGTCAATATAGACCTGACAAAATTTTATAACAAGTCGTTGGTCGCCCAGAGTTCCTCATTAGAGTTTTTCAGAAAGGATCTTGAATATTTTAACAGGGCACTCGATTGTCGTAGGGTCGTGCCAAGAGGAAATATTGCCGTTAAAGTTACATAAACGGATTGCAGCCGGTACTAAATGACACAGAGACATCCCTCGTTATGCTAATTGATTTTGTGCCTCGGCCTCCATGAAAATCCGAAGTGTGCTTCAAGGTGACTGCTGAATAATAATGAAAATTCCTGGCGTTTCTAATTATCCTTTACACTAAACTGTTGTGACGTGTCAAAGGCTGCTTTTATTTTTATTGCTCTAAGCAGCGTTTTTCCAAAGAGGCTCTTCAACCATTCTCTGCTAGCACGTGACCTAATCGACAGTTTAAGAGTACGCAATGAATAGAAAAATTTGTAATTAGTTGTTGGTCATACCGATATAAAAATTGAATTCTTAATAAGACATTTAAAATCATTTAAATTCATTATATTAACGAATTAATGAGTTTTATATAAATTTTTTCATAAAGTAGTAGTTCTGTCCAGATTTTTTTCTATACTTTTGTCCTAGTTTATTCTGATTATTACAAGATTATCTTTACAGAAAGTCTACAAACACATGGGTTTTAGCCTATGAATAAAAATTTTAAGTTGTATAGTCACTGGTTTTGTCTTTCATCCTGCAGTTTTAGAAAAAAGTATTAGATAACTAGAAGTAAAGCAAAAAAAGATTTTTTACTCTATCTTTGGCCAAAAACGCCTTCTATTAATCCAGATCCTTTAAAATTAAGAAATGAAGAAAATCTTTTCCTAATCTTTTTTCCCCCATTTAGTACATTTAAAATAATTTTGTGAAATTTCTTTTAGAAATTTGAACAAAAAACGCCTATACTGAATATAATTTATAAACTGTTCTGTATGTTCTATAATTTAAATAATAATAAAAATTTCTTCAAAAAGAAAATAGTAAATCATTTTTAAAGTTAGGCTTAGGATACCTCATTCATGGTAGAACAAAATCCATAAAAATACCCAAATATAAGCAGAAAATATAATTAGGTAAATTAAACACAACCAAAAATTCTTCAGTTGGTTCTACCAGTAATAAAAACAGGTTGTTAATAAAAATAATTAAATTTAAATAATGACATCTTAAAATTTAAATTTAATTTAGTGCTCATGTATAAAATATCTGAAATCATCAAAAGTGATAATAACTTTATTTTATAAATGGTTCTATTTAAAAGATAAAATTTTAAATATTGAGTCCCTTTCAAAAACAATGGATTTCAAGGTGAAAATCTTACTGCAATAAGCATAAATTGGCGATGAAAACAAAATTATTTTAAATTTTAAAAATCTCTCCCTCATCCTGATTAAACAGGCTATTCATATGCTGAATTTCTTAAATTGCGATATCAGCTAAACAAACAACAAAAATCATTTATTATGCGCTTTGCTGAAAGTACAATTGTCCAATTCTTAATTGCATATATTATTTCTTACATTTATCCTTGAATTACTCTTTGAACCTTTAAACAAGTTAGCAAATTTTCCGTTCATACTTTGAATGTTTTGTAGGTCAACGGCTCTAATGTTATTGTAGATTATTCAAATAATTTCAAATCGGCTGTTGGAATATATAAAACATTAAATAGGTTGCTTAACCTTAATTCCGTCACAACAATCAAAAGAATATTTATTAGGAGATACCTTTTTTTCAGATTTTAAGCGTACTCACTTCACCTTAGTTCTTATACATATATCAGAAAAAATTAATGCAGCAAATTAAGAGGGCAAATTTTAGGAATCACGGTTACATTGAATGAAGCAAAGGAGCCCTAAATGTTTACATATATGTCACTATCCAACGATTTCATTAGTTAATCTTAGTTTGAGGCCAAGTCCATTATTCAATTGTCCGTCATTTTGACTGCAACTGCTCTCTTAATATCATTTTGCAGGACTGCAACGCAAATATTGAATCTTGGCCAGACTCAAATATCTGGGTAATGAGATGCTCAGGTTCAGCAACGACAAATGCAAACGACCGGAACCATGTGGAGACAAAATGAAGGCTTGAATCTCATCAAATTTATTAAAGCAATTTTGCCGCTGTAACGCCGGCAACGGCTGCTAATTTGATTAAACAGTTGAGAATATGCTCAAATTCTAGGGTGAGCTTTCATTTTAGAAACACAGTACCTATCTTTTATGAAAAGAGGTAGGGAAGAACTATGCGGATGCTACGTAACATTCTCATAATTTATGGTAGCTAAATTGCTCCTTAGACTGCTTACACCGGATGGAAGAAAGCATGAGGGTGCGGTAATAAGTTATATTAAAAAAAAATTTAAAGTTATAAATTTATTAACAAAACAAAAACAAAAAACAAAAACTGTTGAGCTATTAATTTCAGAAGTTAGTGTATAAAAGACGGCTAATTAATTTGGAATGTAGCATTACATTCTGACCGTTCATCAAATCATCTAATTGACCATCATGTTTTCAGTATTTCCGCGAGGCATATACCTACAAATTCTTTTTACGCAATATTTCGCGCGGGTGCGATGGCAGTAGGTATACATAGGTATACAATTTTCCACATATTTCACCAAATTAAAAACTTCTCTCTCCCTAAACCGACTTACAGCTTTAATATAAAAGTTTTAGCGGAACAGTAGTTGAATTTGAAAGGGAAGTTTGGACGGCCCCTGATTTTGCTTGATTGATGCTTTAGAGAAGGTCGTTGTTCGCCTTGTTTTACTCAGTATTTTAATTTAGATTTAATAATGTTTTTTATTTGGTGAGGAAAGTTCAAGGTTATTTTGTATTATACTGTAAATGTTCTTTACTTTAAATTTCATTGTAAAATTTCAATTTATTTTGTTTAGTGCTTTAATAAAATATACACGAAACATTTTCTAAGTAACTACCGCACTCCTTCTCTTTTATCACAATATAAAAGACTTGCTATTATAATAATACTTCCCTTTTATGTTACAAAGTGCTGGATATAAATTTCCGCCCAAATTAGATTTCTACTTCCTCCGGAACTATTTTATATGCTTCACTTAGCTTCCAGGTAAGGGGAGACCTGATGCAACAGGATTTTCTAGAAAGACATTATGCTCCCCATAAAAGATTCCACTATGAAAAATGTTATGAATTTATTCACCTACACGCTACAGAGCCCTACCTAATGGCATGTTTATGGATCCTAAATCAGCACTATAATTTTAGGGATAGAATTTATTTCATTCTTACTCATGAATTATAAACATTTTCTCGGTAGAAGTATTATCTCTTGCAAATAAAGTATTAGAAGTAGTGAATGAATATATAGCATGAATCATTATTAAATTTTGATAACATTCAAACAAGAAGTAAACAATAATAACAATAACGCATAGCTTCTGTTGTAAAAACATGTTTTAAAAAAAAATACGATTTTAAAACGAATTCTTAAATATAAAGTTATTCGAAGAAGCGCCAGTTACCTAAAATTCTGTCGAGAAAAACACATTTAAAGCTTTAGGATTAAATGTAAGATCTACTCGTCGCATATCTTTCAACCGTCTTTAACTCGTAAAGTATTTCAAATTTCTCAAAAGTTCTAAAAATTAACTGTGTAATCTTAGTTGCATTTTCGATTAATTGACATTTTCGGTCCGATAAAATACGATAGGTTCCCCCTTAAACAAATAAAAGGACGTTTAATATTTCATATTGCATAGTCAAATGTATATTCTTTTAGTGCTTTATTTTAAATTTTAATATTATTCAAAAATTGTACTTGTAGCGTTTTTGCTTGTATGATATTTTCAAATAATATGCTTTATTTTCTATTTCTAATGTGTTGTAATAGGCATAATATCGGAAAATATTTTACCTTTTGTATTTATTTCCAGGTACTACTTTTATGTAAGCATTTGTAAATATCCCAAAATATCCATAATTCCCTAAGAGACAACTTTATATATCTTTATATATGTATGTATACATTACAGCACGAACTCGAGTTTATGAACTTCACGCGCCAGCGCTAATCATAAAGACCTATAAAATCTATGAGCTTAAAAAATATAACAAATATTTGTTTAGTATCGAAAAAATAGTTCTCCTAAGCTTAAAACCATTTCAATTCAAGGGAAATTTATTAAATTAAAAGCTAATAAACATTTTGACAATTGCTATAATTTTTAAAACTATTTAAGGGTATATTTAGAAATTACTCATAAATTAAAAAGAAAAATAAATATGAGCTGGTAAAAGCCAAAATTAAAAAAAACCATTAATTCGGTTAACATTGAAAGCACAATTTAATTTAATTTAAGTCATGATTCTTGTGGTGTTTTGTATAATATTTTCCTCAAAACTATAACAGGCCTAGGTTTTCGTACAAAACAATTGAAAAATAATACAAAATATTTACATATTATATAGAAAGTAAAAGTGTAAGTGTAGGACTATCCATATTCCATATTTTTAAAATATTTGTTCTTAAGGTGATAGTTCCGCAGTTATGAAGTAGTCGCTTTCATTTTCATTTAAGTATTAAAACACTCTACTACAGTCTAGAGATGACCTCCAGACGAAATTGATAATTACTTTACTATAGAAAATATGGTCATTACTCGTGTAAACCTATTGCTCTACATTTCACGAAATCTTATTATTCACTCTCATGTTACATATGTATGAAATTCTGAGCTTATCAAACACACGCCACATAGAAAAAAACAAAGTCAGTGCCTTTAAAATTATGATTCAATTGGCAATTTACAAAATAAATAAAATTCCTTATCACTATCAAAAGCAACTGTCTAAAATTCACGTCTGGTGATTACTTACTCCGTTCAAAAATTCAGACAATTTGAGCCATATCGGCATTTTTTACAGTGATGCTTCATTATTTTGTTAAACAGGGCAAAAAAGAATAACAATAAAATGATAAATAAACAAGCAATTTAGTCTTACCTGTGAAAAACGTTTTGTGGCTTGCAGTAATTTAATTTTTCTTCGAATAGTATACACTACGTCATATCTCGTGCTTTGGCGGTTGGTTTGGTGTATTTCATTAACCTTCAGTCAGTTTATGCTTGAATTGTTCACTTTGCAAGGTAGACGGAAGGGGATGTACCTGTAGAAGTTCTACACACTAGTCTAGCTAGAATCTGCTGACTACACCCAAGGTGATGAGAGGAGCACTGATCACAGTCTACTTCTACACAATTTTACACTATTCGTATAATAGATGCACTACTGGAAGAACACTATAAATTTCTTAAATTTAAAGGATGTAAGGATGTGGCAAGAATCCCCAATTAAATAAAATTCTGCCGTAAAGAGATTAGTTCTAGCCTCTACCGCAATATTTAGTAGTTCATCCCGTGCTAACTGCAAAAGTGGTCTTCACAGTTTCTGAAGCATTTTTCTAACAACCGCGACTTTCGAGAACAAACATTTCACTGGCACTGGGGGACTGGAAGTGGCGAAGTTTTGTGAGTGCTTCTATTCCTCGGTGGCGCACATGATAGCAAGCAACCACTGATTGGATAATCACAATTCACGGTAATCTCTCTTCCTTGTTAATCTAAAACAGCCAAAGCTCAAAAATCTGTGCTGGACCGATTAAAGCGAGACGTCCGAGTCCCGAGTGGATGGTGGTGGGCTAATGCAAAACACACTGAGCCAACAGTGTCGATAAATCACAGAGTTTTTGGTCCAAATACGTCCGTGTGAACTAGACGTCATCTAAGGAGGCAGATGATACCAAGAAGGGATGCTGTGCCCTATAACTCTGACCAATGCGCAGGAACAAATAAACCCAAACCACTTGGAAGCTCAAGTACAAGGAACAATGGGGGCTGCAATCATACAATTCCGTAGATACTTGGCCCCCAGCCTCCGAAATGCGTCGCTGCTCCAGATCTGTCTAGTTGCGATTCATTCACTT
Organism: Philonicus albiceps; assembly: GCA_963969385.1. Lineage (NCBI taxonomy): Eukaryota > Metazoa > Arthropoda > Insecta > Diptera > Asilidae > Philonicus > Philonicus albiceps. The sequence goes on from OZ017773.1 coordinate 39,831,818, forward strand.
AAAGCAAGCTTTATTTGCACGTGCTTCATCCGTGACGTCAGGGCCGATGGGTTGCGAGATTCAAGTGGTGAATGAAGGAGCCAAAGTAAGGCAATAAATATTAAATTCAAGACTATTACTCGCCACCCAACCGGAAAATTAGGATTCATAGGGGCCAATTCTGCTGGATGCCAATTTCAAAGAGAAACTTTCATTTATGATAAGTCAGGAAGTAATTGATCAAAGTTTCCCTAAATGGTGTTTGCACCTAAGCCTACAACAATAACGTCTTTTTCCCCAATACGTGGGCTTTTTATGAATCATGAGATAAACATCAGTGGAAATATTTCATCAACCAACGACCGCATGATTGGTGGTCTACTATTGCATATTTATTGCTCTATTGAATGAATTCTAAAATATTTAGGTAAAAACACACCTGGAAACTTTTATAATGCGCAGTTGGGAGATATTAAAACCCGCTAAACGCTAAAACCCGATTTGTATGCAAGTTTTTTTCTTATTCCAGTAATAAAATCTTTACCCCTCATAATATAGCTAGACTTTAAAAAGCTTTATAAAAGTGCATAATAATTTGTTATTGTTTCAGTTACTTTTCTTATCTTAAGTAGTAAAACAAAGCATGCTTATTACAGAATTATTATTTGGCTAATAAGGACACATTTTAACTAATTAGAGAATGTAAAAACGTTGTATTGCCAAAAAATATTTCAGACTTTCATATTTCATATTTCAGAAATTCAATTAGGTTGGAGAGACGAGGTGCCTTAAACGCGCTCTCCAGTATTTTATTTGCTTTGCTTATCGGTATTTGAATGATTGAATGAAATATTTCAGCCGAATTCTTACGTCTTATCTCTTTATATAGCACTCTTTTTCTCCCTCATAGAAAAATAAATAATTACCACAATAAATTAAGAAAGTAATGAATTTACAGGCAATAGAATAATTTTCAGGAGGTTACCTTAACAAGAGGATAGTATAATTGAAAAAAATAGTATAATTGAAAAACATCAAAGGATTTCTCATAATGTTTAGCGCAAAATTATTAAAGTTTTGTGTCAATTTTTTTACTATGAATTTAGTATGAATTTTTTATTCCAAAATGATACGGGTGGAATAAGAAATGATGAGCTTAAAATAATGATTCTTAAAAGCATATATAACATATTTATTTATTTTGAAATTTTCTGTATAACTCAATTAATTCTACTCCAAAACGGTCAAATACGAATCACTCTTAAATAACTCAAAAAATAATTGAGTATAAGCCCACAAGTATGCAATTATTTAAATTTCACATTTTGTACTATAAATAATGACCTCTTACATTTTGTATATAAGTAATAAAAAAAAAAGCAGGAAGAAAAAGCAAAATCTCTTGTTATGCCAAAATTTAAGAATTAAGGATGAGAAATTTTTAAGGCAGTTTTTTTAAGAAACTTCATGTAAAAACACATTTGACGAGCTTTAATTCATGACCCATTTTTGGGACATGCAGCACAGAACATGTTCAATGGACTTCGTAAGAAAAGTGAAATAAAATCATCTTGTTTGACGGTCCGCCACTGATTATGTAAGGTATAACATTTTAAATAGTGAATAGACAAAGTTCTCGGTTTATATGTCATAATCCTTTTTGAGTAGTCAAAACTCTTATTACTTAAGTTAAATTTGTGAGCTTACATTTCTGGCATTCACACTAGACAAATATTTGCTAATTTAATTAGTAAAATCCAAATGAATCCAAAGTCAAGCAATTCTAAATTTTATCTTCGATTTAACGCACAGGAACCTCTAATCTAAAATCATGAACACCATTAATCAATTAATCATCATCATCATTGAGTTTGATGAATGTCCATTGTCTTTTCAATGTCAAGTGAAATTGTAAGGTTGGGCGAAAATAAAATGAACTAATTGAAAAGTTAGTAAATTTCAATACAGCTATGCCACAGTATTTCTTTAAAAAGGCAAATGCAGTAGGTATCCTAAACTTTAATCCATTTAAAAATGTCATTCTTTAACTGACTTGTAAACAAACGTAAATGTGGCGAAAAGAAAAAATAACCAACTTAGTTCATTAAATAAATAAAAGCATAGAATTTTCTGCAGAGTGATGGTTAAAATTTGTTCATAGTATGCAAATTCATTGAGTAAGAGGGTGATTTATTAACGTTTACCTTATACTGTGAAGTTCCCATTGAAGCACGGAAATAAAATATTTAATGTACTTTGTAAATTCTTAGGAACAGGTTAAGTTTGTGATCTCCTCAATGACTTTGATAAAACGTTGTAAATATATTCATATGGGTTCAAAAGTAACAAATATTTATCAGTTGTTTGTAATTCTCGAGATATTTAACTTATTTATATTAAACTGTTTCAAATTTTTCCAAATTTAGAAGAAAGCACTAGATTTGTGCAAGAGATAAATAAAAATAATTTTCTATTTTCTTTTCAATTTCATTATAGTTTAGAAATTTACCATATTTCAAAAAATAGTACTGCACTTACGCAAATCCCTGAAAATATTGCGTATTTTTTCTTACAGGATTCCAAATCACATGCCGATTATTTTTGCTGGTGCAATCATTTCGAATTTGTTTACAATGACAAGCAAATTTAGAATGTCTTGCCTTGGGAGCATGGTCTACACAATTGAGGACATTAAGTATAAAAAAATATTTAAGTATTAATTTCGATAGGCTTTATATTAAGTTACATATATAGTACTGAAATGGCTTACAATAATTTGAAAATGAAAAAAAAACAATTCTAATAATTTCTAACTCATACAGCTATAAACTTATTCCGCAATCGAACTTGTAGCGCAAAACTACGAGATATTTCATAATAGAGAGTTTTGGTGTTCGTCGAATTTCAAAAATTCCTGCATATTTCCGACTTGTCACCTGACCTAATTGCCATGACCAATGGAGATAGAATAGATTTAACTTCGTTTTTAACTTTGTTTTCTATAATACTTTAAACTGCAAGTGCAAGCTATAAGTGTTCTTAATCGCTAACAAATTCCTAATTAAAATACAAATAGGTATGTCCTTCAATACTATAATTACCTATATTTATTTGTGCACTAGAACAAGGGTCACGTATGTGAAACTTCCGCTACGGACATTTACTGTAGTCTATCGACCTTTTGGATTACAACTAGCATTCTTATTGCTCGGGCAATTATCACCGTAAAATTGAAATTACAAACTCTGCCGATAAAAGTGCAAAAGTTGCAACATTCTGGGGGCACAGACAGTAGTAGTTCGGACAGACACATGGCTATCTGTGTGGTAATTCGCGACGAGGAGAATTGCAAGTGCGAAAATATAATTCTATCAATATCCATAGAAGTTGATCGTGTAGTTGCTGTTGCGATAGAAGAATTTGTCTACTTCCCTTTTCATAGGCTCGGCACGACCGCTTCGACTGTGCCTAGAGAATCCCGTTCCGTTAACCCTAAAAGGAGCATCGTCTAAAAACAGTGATATTCAAATCTCTCCTCGTCGCGAAATGGCTAATTGTTATTTGTTCTTTCTATTTCGGCAGTAGCTGCTGTGATTCTTGGACAGTTGCATCGCCTCGGAGTGAATCTTTTCGCTGTGATTGCGTTTTATGGTGGACAATTTATAAAAAAATGCTTTGCTGGTCTGAAGTGTTGTTCTTCCGCAGATGATATGCACTGTGATCTTAAAACTGCGTAAGGGAAATAAAATTTAACGTGTAAGATTTTATGTATGTGGTTCATGCAAACAGCACAATATGTCAGCAGATTAAATTCAAAAATTGTCTGTGTGTTTTGCTAACAAAGTTTCCTGATAGTGAATGATTACTCCGCAGTTTAGGTCACGAGAAAAAAACTTCAAATGACATGCTTAGGAAAACAATTACATTTTCTTTTTCTGTTTGTATGTCACAATGTTCACCTCTTACTTCTTGTGGTTTTTATCGCGAAAGTTCATAGCTTACACTGAAATAACCAACTATTTACTGTCCTATTCAATTAAGGGGGTTATCGGAAGCCAATTCTCTTTTACAGAAAAACTATTGATAAAATTTATTGAAACATGAGCCTTTTTTTATTAATTACCTACCGAAAAATTATTCTAAAAGAAAGTACAAAATTTGTTACAACATTTTTCAGCATTATTAAAATATTTTTCTTTGCCTTTAGTCATATGTACTATTTTGTGCTATGTGAAGTGTTATTAGATCTAAAGTGTACAATATAAAAAAGAACAAAAAAAGGCGACTGTTAAGAAAATAAAGATATATAAGAAAATCGTCAATTTTTCTAAAGATTTTCTGCAATAAAATGCAATTATAAGACAGACTGGTGCGGTTATCCCTAAGATTGTTATTTTTCGTTTCAATGGAATAATAGAACCATTCTCAGGCCACCATTTTTGAATCAAAATATAAATAAAACGGGATTACTGTAGCAGGTTTCGACCTATTTTGGCCCTGTAAGTCGCGAATGGTTTGAAAAATGAAACGTTAAAATTTCTGTCATTCCTTGTGTCCAATAGGAAGCAAGCTAGCTAAAACTGATAAACGTATCTCTATAACTAATATTTTTTTTTTTTATTTTTGTAAAGGGTGCCAAAGTAGGCATGATTTTAAGAAGTACTTTGGCAGAGTACCATTGTTGCTACTAAATCGCCTATATTGGCAAAATAAGATGCCGTGGAATGTCTACTTGAGTTTATTTTGAAGGGTTCCTCGTAATATCTTACTAGCCCGCACCTGGGACATGCCATTTCTAATGGTAGCGGAATAATTTCCATAACTTCGGCGAACAAGCTTCTTTTTGTAATGTCGAGAAATTTTGTATTACTTTTATACCTGTAATAATTGAAAGTAAAGAAAACAAACAACCGAGCAAAAAACGAAAAAAGTTGGGAGAAGAAAAAATAACTGAAGACTTGCAAAGTAGGCCTTGGGTACCAAAGTAACTCTGTTTTACGGTATCAAATTGATCTTTATTTTTTGAAATATATTAATAATTAATAATGTTACGTTAATTTGATATTTAAGAACGTTTATTTACATTTTTATTTTCTCTACTTAAACGTTTTGCTTTATGTTTAGAATGTGCATCGGTGTACTTAAATATTTCTAGACGATATTCAACGAAAACACAATAAATTCACCATTCGTGAAGTCAAATATAAAAACGCGCAAATTTTAGGCTCGATGTCAACGTGCATTACTTAATTCAATTTAAACTAAAATGGAAAAATTAAAAAATTGCAGTTTTTTCTCGCTTAATTTGAAAACTTCTAACTTCTAATTTTGTTTGTTTATTTGTGCAAACTATTACTGCAAACTACAAAAGATATAAAATCATAAAATTCAATATGAGGTCATTAAACGATTTATTTATGTAACAGTAAAGCACATAAATTTTTTAGTTCTACCAAACCAAAATACTTTCTGTATACATATAAAGCGCATTTTAAAATACTATAGAACTTCAATTAACGATTTTGGGTTTGGCAGATTCAAGGCGAAATAAACTGCTGCCTAGTGCCTACACAAATTTGTCATCTTAATTTATTCGAAGATACCGCCCAAATGAAGAAATCTGATGATTGTGTCTTCTGCAAACTTTGTAATTTTATCTTCTTGCCTCTAGAAAGCAAAAATATGCACCTGGGTTAATTCAGGAGATATTCAGTACTTCTTGATATTTTGCAATCAGAAAGTGTCTTACCAACAGAGATTTTGTTAAGCTAAGTTATAATTGAGCATTTGCGTAAGTAAGCGGTATCAAATTGTAAACAAAGTTATATTACACGTCCTAAAGATCGCGGTGAATCCACTTTGTATGTGATGTTCGAGGAAATACTTATGATCACTGAGAAATTAATTTATGCGGTTTAATGTAGTTCACAGCAAAATGAGGCGAGATGTGCAAATTAATGCATAATGTATGAAATGCTTATTTCTGCAAGTGAGATAAAGTGAAAGTAAATTTTATTAAAAATGTGTGAAATGGATAGTTCTTTTGAAAAGAGCATCGACAGTGGCATTTGCCTGGAAATGCCTGAATGTTGGAGGAATTCACTGAAGGAATATAGACGAATTTTATATGCCTTGGAGAGAGATAAACACCTCAGAGATTTACAACGTGAAAAATTAAGGTAAGTGTTTTAGTAAGTAACATACTAACAGTACTTACTGCTTATGAATTTTTTAATACCATAAGAATAATTAAGAATATATTCGAAAGCAAACCAAGAGCAGTCTTAAACTCTATATTTAATAAGGAGGTTTATTATAATACAATAGTTCGTATTTATAAAGTTGAGAATTTGAGTTGATATTGATCTCGCTTTATGTTCATGTTGATCTCATCTAAAAGTAATCTCTTGAACTAAATATGGTGTTTAAAATACGTATGATCTCTTAGATCGATTTTAACTTTGAAGATGACTTGGGATGGATCGTAAGAAATTGCAAATTGTTGCAAGCTCTGTCTAGAATTTGAAAATGAAAAGGTATAATAAAAGAGATGACTCCATAAATTAAACCTCAATTCTCATTAATCATTGCAAAATAACCGCAAACTTATATTAAATCAAAATCATTAATTTTTAGTCATGCGACAAAATAAGCTTTCTAGGGCCATGAAGTTCGTTGTGATTTTTTACCTAAGGACGTCGTACAATTGTATCGCATGTAGACAACAATTGAGCGATTCACCGGCTTGCTTTGCTTTCGTTAGTTTTCTTCCAATAAATTAATAAAGCACGCAACCAGTGTAGCTTCTAATCTTTTAGACCGGGCTTATTGAGCGGGTGGTTTCCAAGAAGCTCGAAAATCGAAATATTGATCACTCTCAGAGCTCAAACGATATTCATTACCTGCTCGAAAATTGAAGAAAAATTATTAAGCCTGAGAAGTTTTTTTTTGCAAAAACTGTGGAAAGTTATGCAAACAACTTTTTCTCTCGCTTAACACAAAATGTGAAGTCTGAAGGCGGCAGACGTGTTGGCCGGATTGTGAGAAAAACCGAAGGAATTGTTCGCCCTAAGTATGAACAAGTGCGGGTGTATGTGACCGCACGGAAAGAAATGAAAAGTGTGAATTTGCACCTTAAGCTCAGTTCTACCTCTGTGGTTGAGGTAGGAGAAGGCCAGTTTCGAAGTGATTACATTTGTCAGAAAGCCACTCTCATTATGAGCTTGATAAGATTATCAGCGATGGGTTTTGTAAGCACCCACAGCAGAGATTGTTGAAATTCGCTACGAATTTTGTTCTGTGAGATTTAGTACTATTTGCGAAACTAGACCGCATCTACCTTGTTTCGTATAATTTATTTTTCGATATAATTTTTGTTTTGCGCGATGTGGTGTTAATTTTAAGGGTTTGTGTGTTTACTGTTTTTCAAGAGTGATTGCTACCTGCTTAAATAAAATTTCAAAGAAGTTTGATCGTTTGTGATCATTAGCCGGAAGGCATGTGATTTTATGTAATCAAATTAGATGAGCTTCACCTGTAATAAAAAAATATCTGTTTTACCAAAAAACAAACGCTGCTACGTTATCTATGAAGATTTATCTAATAAGACTGTGTTTACTGATTGCAGATTTAGACCAAATGTTCACTAAATACTGTCGCCCGTTAAAATAAATTACGTAGTTATTGGAGGTTGGGGGAATTAAGAATTTATCATACATAATACTGTTTTTGTAACAATTGTAGGCATTATTTCAGTTATACCTATGTATACAACATTATTGTTCCATAAGCCTTAATCAAGTACATTTTTTAAATTTCAACGACTGTGACGTCATAGCCTCTCATTAACATGGGTATAATTACAATAATAAATTAACGTTTTAATTTTAGCACGTATTTAAACGAGACGCTAACTCAAGATTTATTTTCTAGCTCCATCCAGTGTACTTTTCGATAAATATAAATTCCTAGGTGATAATTGTTGGAAACTATTCAGGAGAGCAAATCTATTCACAACATAGAAATTAAACTTTTAGGAAACTATTCCGAACAACAACTTTATCCTTTTCTTTTTGTTTCGCAGTTAATAACTTTAGTTAATTAATAAACTAAAACTAATCATCGCTAATTAAAACGACTGAAAAGTCACTTCACAGGGATGTTAAAAAGATTCCATAAATTTGAATATTCGACCCGGTGACATTTACTATCACACTTTAATATTTTTTTATTTATTTTTTAATAAGTGAATTTCAATATATGAGTTCATTCATGGAAAGTTTGCTTCCTACAATTAGATGTTGTACTTTAATCCTATTTTAGAAGCATAACTAAAAGTGTAAGCTTTAATTTGAAGTTCAATTTTTAAACTAATTTCGAAACATGGTAAAAATGCTAGTTTTTTTGCCTTATATCTCTATTTTTTCCGAAAACGAGGTACGATGAATTTTCAATTTTAGATACATACTCAATTTACGAGAAATGCTTAAATATTATACCTATTACCTACATATGCATATCATTCATCCTAAGTGACAGTGTCGTTGGTCTATGTTATTTTAAATACCCATCTAACTATTACCTATTATAGAATTTAGACTTATTCGCATTCCAACAATGGCTTTCTTTCACTGGGCCTGGGCTACTTTAGCAAAATTCCGAAGAAAATTTTCGCTTATCAGACTTGGAGTACATTATGGGTATCAAAAAGTCTGCTGCATGTATTGAATTTATTAATTAGCTAAGTAAATATGCCGAAAATTTATAAAAATTTCGCATTAAATCGCATTTACATGTGTGCTAATAAGATACGCATTGGCTATACATACATATATCTTTAGAATTTTGGAATTCTCTCATTTTCCATGAATTTCATGAATTTTATCAACCACGCATCTTTAGTGATAATCAAAATTTTTGTATAATGATAAGCTTTTATAGTACTTTCTTTTTTTTTGTGAATGGGAAGTATAGCAATTTTAAATGCTTGCTAAAGGTAAGATTTAACATTTAAAAAACTGGATCAATATCATCTTGTTTTAATGAAATTTGGCACACTTGCTAAGTTAGCAAAAAAAGTTATCTTCTAGAATTGATAATGGCTCTACAAGGGCTGGAACACGATATTTCCAAGAACTAAAACTGCATCGTGTAATGTGATAATGTTATCATATTATGAAACAGGAAAATTTTAAAATAAATAAATGTTCGGTAGCGAAAATTGAAACATATTGCTCGAGCAACAAAATAAATAAAATTCACAAATAACAGGTGTTTTTCCATGATGTTGAACTTTGCGGAAACCAAATAATAAAAAAACAAGTCATAACTTTTGTAAAAATCATCCGATTTTAAACTTTCAAAAATGAATTGTTTCGTATTTAAGAAACTATTGCGCATTTTTTAGATTAGTTATTCCAACCTAGAACTGGCCATTTATCTGTTTTCTATGCATAAGTAAGTGTAATGTTTGGAGATTATATGTCATATAAAACAAATAACACTGGTTTATAAAAAAAAAAACATCGCATATATATATATAAATATATATTTTTTTTCAAGAAAATTAATATAATCATTTACCTCCATGCAATATTAAATAGTGCCACTTCTGAAGCAATGCCGCAAGTGTTGTCTCCTATTGCTACTTTAGCATATCCAGCATTTCCGAACGAACTTCCCCAAGAATTTCTCACGATGTAGTAAGGATTTTCAACTGTAAGATCATAGCCAACAATTTGAATTGCATGATTTGAAGGACCATTGCAATTATATTTGATGATTCCTCCCAGATAATTTTTCCAAAGACTTGCATCAACTGACGCGGTTATGGGACCTCGTTGAGCTATCACCGCTAGCAACTCTGGTTCGTTACCTGTAAAACTAAAAGGCGTTGTTTATTTGAATTGCTACCAATCAAACTTTTCTAGATGGTTAAATTATAAGTAACGGCCATACTAACTTGAAACAAGCATATTGTTTAATTCTGACGGTTTTTGGTTTGGTCCTTAAATTCTTTAATATATCTCGTGTTCGACATTCATTCCCACTAAGAGAGGCAGGGTACAAATACCTCGGTAAAATTTTTATTCTGTTCGTTTTTAGCCATTCTAATAGCTCACAAGTATCTCCACCTGAACAACCACTGTTAAATCCTCTCGAACAGTCCAACATTTGCTGCACACTAAATGCTATCGGTGTTGACAAATTCATTACCAAAGCGAATCGAGATTCTATTGAAGCAATTACGCTGTGAGCATAACATGATCCGCATAGACCTTGATTTCGAATCTCAGTAATTATACCAGCTTTTCTCCAATCCACTCGAAGAGGTATACTGCAGGGTTTGATATCGAATTTTTGAAGCAAGGTCATCATTTTCTTAATCGTAGCCTTTTTATCACCTAATTCATGAGATGCACATTTTCTTAAGAATGCTGCATTTTCATAAGGAAGAGAATCTATCAGAATTTTGTCTTCTTTTGATAGATAACCAGCTTTAACGAAAGTTCTCTGCAAGAAACATTTTTGTTTTTAAATTAAATATTATAAAAATACACATATAGTATATCAATAAGAGTGATCTATACTTTGTAAAATTCGTATCTTTCACTAAATTTCAAATACTCCTCTAAATAAGTTCTATTAAATGTCACCACCAAACTCTTGATATGCTTCTTATGATGTTCTGAGTTCTTGCTCGAGAATGATAAAATGAACAAAAATATCATAAGCAGTCCGAAGCAAATATCTGACGAGTAATATAACATTTTAGCGGATGAATAGTGAAGTTAAAACTGGCGGTTAGTTCTAATGATTGCTTTGTGCTAACCAACAAAATCATATTTATCGTTATTCGATAAGCATTATCTGTGCTATTACATTAAGATAATTTTTAAATGTCCTCTCTGATTTCTGGTTATCTTATCAAATTTCCCTTTAGAGAAAGGACGTGGCATAAATGAAAGTTACAGAGGTAAAGTGATTGCTTTGCTTACTTTGACTTGCTGGCTGTTGTTTAGTTTTCCCGAAGATATCTTCTTAACCGAAACCAGTTCGTTTTAATAGGCACAACTTATATAGGATTTATTTACCGTAGTTAAAAATACAATAAGTGATTAAAACCTCATAACATACTATTTTCAGAGACAACTTTACATTTAAATTTTAATGAAATGTGCATGTTATGCAATGGAACGGTCACAGTAGCGAAAAATACATTCTAAAAAAAGTCACTATAATTAATTTTTCTAACATTCGAATAAAATTACAGTCATATGAAACATACTAAAAATTGTTTTCAGTTATACTATCACCAACATTTTTGAATGTTTTTCATTTTTATCAAATTTTACAAAATTTTAAAAACACTGCCTGTAGAATAGAAATATTTTTTTACTCCCTCCCTATATGCGTCTGATACGCGGAGAGTTAGCAACAGTTCACCAAAAGAATTTTGAATTTATAGAGCCCTAATAATATAACAAATTATCTTGAAAATCATTTTTTTTTTATGGAGATTAAAAACAAGTCTTCCTAAGATGATTTCAAGCATATAAAGAATTAAAAAAAAAAACAAATTTCCCCATAATTAACTACGAAACTAAGTAGAGAAATAAACTGAAAACATTTTTCAAAACTTCAAAATATTGCAGATTTATCTTATGAGTATTTTGCTTTACCTTAACAACAAACTTTTTGGGAAAATTACTTTTTTTCAAAGCTATCGTTAAGATCTTTGCATTTTAATTTAGAATTAACTAGACTATCATAGTCAATTTCAATAATTTAGTTTAGTAATTTTAAATATTATATTTCGCAAAATCTATTTATATTTTCCTAAAATGGGTAGCAATCGTTCATAAAAAATAGCACAAATAATAAAAGTTGAGTGGTACCAAATGTTTAAATTGTAGGACCAGATTGGAATACCAATAAAGTGAGAAATGAGTGGCAAACATAGAAATATACGATGAAGCTAAGTTTTGGTGAACTAGGACCAACCCGGATCAATATTCTTATCGGATTATCGTTAGCCATAGGTGCAATAGGTGGAGTTTATTTATTAACTAGGAAAACAAACTTGATAAGGTAAGTTTATAAAGTTATAACTTGTTTAAGCTTGTTTTGGTTTAAGTCTAATAAATAGTGGAGTTATTATATACTCATATAGTTTAGTTATCGTATATATTCACATGCCTTTCCTAAATATATAGTAGACTACTTTTTCCCAGGGGACTTAATAAAACTGTAATTTATTAATTAACATTAATTCGTGCCTAACAATCGAACAATTGCTTCATAAATTTTTGTTAAAATGTTAATAATATTTTTATTTGTTTAGTTAAGATTCTAAAAACATAAATTATGTCTTCAAAATTATTTTCATCAGCATTCGATCAAGTTGCAGTTAAATTAGATAGGTATTTCAATATGACCATTTATTGCTATCAGAATAAAAATAATACTTATCATTTGGAACAATTAAAATCGTTTAATTCCAATTTGTAATACCTACTCACCTCGGAAAATAAAATAGAGAGTAAAACTTCAAAATATGCGTTTACACTTTTTTTTGAAAAAAACTACTCAGGGGTTAGGCCATCTTTCACTTATTAATTTTTATTTCCTGCATAATATAGCTTAAAGTTATAAAAATAATTAGATTTTTCCTCGTACTGGTGAAGTAAATAGCCTTAAAACTATTATTTAGGCAGTTTACAAATTTGAAATGCTTATTACTAATAGCATTATCTTCGGAAGATCGTTTGAATATGATGCACCTTTGTTCATTATAAATTAATTAAAATTAATTTTGTTACGAGAAAATCGAAAATCATTTACGCTACTCGATAGCTATTACATAACTTAATAAAACAATGATTAATCTTTTAATTTCTGACGACGCAATTAATCTGCCATCGTAAATAGTAATAATAAAAAAAATGTTTATGTTTATCATCTTCAGTTATAGCAGAAAATCAATGATGCCAATTGATTGATTCGGTTATTTTCATGTACATAAATACACATGTGTCTAAAAATCTCTGAAATAAATATTTTGGCCAGTACATTGTATATTTCAACAGAAATTAAACGTTCCAGCATAATTTTTTTTTAAAAAGCAAAACAGCAGCAATAATTTAATTGTTCCAGCGCAGGTGAAGCATAGATCAACACTAATCGACGGTTTGTCACCCTTCATAGTTTCTCGTGAAAATATCCACGAACGCCCTAACTAAGGCACACTGACCGTGAGTGAGAGATCAAAACTAGGCTTGACCCCCGTCAATTGGTTTCCCCACATGCCGGCCAGTTGCCTCGATTCTCAGGTGCAAACACCCATCCACGCAGACATGCACGCAGCGATGCCCTGTCAACTGTGAAGTCCAGAGCGGAAGTGCTGCGGAATCTAGCGAAGAGCAGTTGCTATTGAACCGCTTCCTACCTCAGTAAATTTTCGCTGCTGCAGGTAACACATGGAATTCGGACTGCTGTTTGACCTGTGCGTTTAACTCCACTGCGACAACGCAATATACGCCCCAAAAAATAGCTTCAAGCGAATCGATTACGTCTTTTTGCGGTGTGCTAGTTTTAATAGCTTTTATTTGGCTAACGACCTCAATTTTGTTCAATAAATTAGAGTACCGGATTTATTAAGGTGTAGTCGATAGCAAAAGAACTAAAAACATTTTTGAACTAATCGTCTAATTTTCGTCGTGAAGTGTCTAGCGTGAGCCCAAGTTGTGTCTTAAGATTCATCTTTTTCCACTGTAAATTAAAATTGGCATAAAAGTGAATGTATCAATGAGTAAAAAATGTCATTTATCTAAAAAGTGAGTAGTACATATGAGAGTAAAGAGCATTTCAACTATTGTATACCTAGAAAAAATCATTTATGTAATTTTAAAAATTTTAACAATTCTGTAGAATAAGTGCGTTTCTACAGAATTGTGAAAAAGCGTGTTTTAAAAACGACTACCAACATATGCAACATATTTTTACGCTTAATTCAAATTAGCTTAATTATAATTACCGCACCACAATTACAATTATGATGTCATTCTCTCACGGTCATCGGTCTTTTCTGTAGGTAAACTGCATACTTTTTGTTTAACCATCTCACTAATTATTATTAACAAATTATATATAGAATGTTCGAGATTTTTTATATTACAAGATTCCTCACGTAATATTATTCAAAAAAACCTAGTTAAGATTCGACGCAGATGATCTACGTTCTAAAATTATCAAAGGGAAATATCAGTACCTTTCATTTAAGCTTGTTGTCCTTAACTATACTTAAGAACGATCATTTCGGATAGGTGAGACCGAAAAGAGATATTATATTCTATTATTAAGAATCATGCCGTATAAAGCAAAAAAATTTGCATTAAATTTGAAAAAATTTTAAACCCGAAATTTTTGCGCAAATATTTTGACTTCTAAACAATAAAATTATAACTTATTCAATCGACACATTATAGACTGTATAAAAATAATGTGCGAATGAAAAAATTTAAAAAAATTATTCTTATTCGCTATATGAAAGAAACTTGAAAAAATTAAAGAGTCCTCGAAAAAACATCGTAGACATTGCAAAATGAAATTCATCATGAACACTAATCTACCAATTTTCGATTTGTAATGGATAATATCGGGCATTTAGTATAGAAGCTGACTACATTATGCACAGTAGTACTTTAGTAGTATTGCTATAAACTATAAATCATATTACTGCACAAAATTTAATCCTAAAAAAAATCCTATCTTGCACCACCACTTCTTAAGCACTCGTATGAAAAGCTAAAAAATCACTTACTACTATAATCCTTTAAAATTTTTAAAACGAAGAGGCTAGCGCATCTCCTAATTTTTGTACTTGCAGACATCTTATCTTATCTTCTAAGTCAAAGCAAATTCCAGCGGAAAATTAAGTAACAAGAAAGAGATAAGATTATTTCCATTACATATCAAATATGCGTACTGAAAGGATAAAAGAGAAAACTTAACACCATAAGCGGGAATTAAATATAGAGTTAAAGTGATATTTCGCTAATCTCTACTCAGAATTTCAGGTGTATTAATATATGTATGTATGATATAACTAGCACCACGTGATGAGGTTTAGTTGAATAAAATTGTCGCACTTGCTTTATAACTTCCGAAGCAGACATTTAACCCTTTGCGGTTTGCTCAGCCACTAAAGTTTTTTTACCTTTCGGGTCGTATGTCTGCTCTCAGCCATAACAGCAAAGAACCCTACTAATCTTATATTGTATTCATCCATGTATCAGTTTACATTTTGTCTGAATGAACCTGAATTCACGAACCAATACGGTGCTCCTATCAATTGGAGATAACCCAGTCTAAATTTAATAGGACCGCAAAGGGATAATACAATATAATTTTCAATTATAAACAAGTATAAAAGTTTAGTTTCATTTAATTCAATAGAAATCTTTTACAATCTTAATTAAAATAATTTATTTATTTTTTATCAAAGCATCCACCCTATGTTTATGATCAACAATATTTTCCCTACAAGTATGCAATTGTTTACCAACAAAAAGCTGCAGAACTACATAGTTTAACATTTTATTTCTCGCGGAGCAGAAGCGATAGTGAGCTTAATCTGATGGCAATGTGCATGCCTAAGCCTTTTCGTTGCAGTAACAACTTTAAAATGTACAAAAGTAAAAGGTAAATTAAAGGTTGGAGGTTTTTTTTGTTCTTTCGTCAAATAAACTTTTTAATAAAGTGATGTCATGATTTTTGCAATTAACAATTTTTATATATTTTTTTCGTTAACCTCTTCAGGGATACTAGCACACATATGTATGTGTACAAGTACGTTTTGTTTTTTAGAAATAAAAATTATTCTAATTCTATTTTCACTAAATATTTTTTTTAATTGAGATTTACTGCTTTTAATGATGGTTTTGCTTTAACCAAATAGCTGTTTTTGAGGAGTATTCTCGTCATGGAGAAATGGCAATATGGCAATGGCAAAAAGTAGGTACCACGACTAATTAGATTGTAATTTTCATGAAAACTAAAATATATGGTCAACGTAACTTAATACTTAAAAATTTATTTTAAAATTATAAAAAGAAAATATATTTGACCCTCACAACTAGCCTTAGGATAACAGAAATTCATATGTGTACCAAATTTTAACTTAACTCGCTCCAGTAGATTCGGAGCAAATTTGCTGTGACGGATAGACAGCTACACGAATAATTCTATAAGGGTTCCGTTTTTTCATTCTTACGTACGATACCAAATGTTGTATAATCTTTATAGAAAATTTGTTTATAGTGCGAACAAAGTGGTCATCGCTAATTTTTGAGTAACTTTTAGTGGACACTTTGGAAAGCGGTCAACACAACTGTCTGGTTAAAATCATTATTTTCAAAATTTGTTTTTTTTTCTTACTTACTGAATAGATAATAAAAAAAATGGGTGAACAATTTAAACTTAAAACAATTTTCTCCAACTTTGAAAAATTCGTCCATGAAGAGGTTAATAGACAAATTCCCTATTCAAAATCACTAACAATTTAAATTACTTTTCATATACACGTTACGTATAAAGAAAAACAACAGGAAACATTACTAAAAGCCTCAAGAGATATTGTCAAAGGAAATATCTAATTGGTAATCAAACCAATGCCACAAGTATTCAGCTGTGGTGTTCATATCCGGAAATATTAAGAGTGTCTTAAAAGTAATTCCTATGTGATTTGAGTACTGATGAGAAATATCTCATCAATTAACCAGTACCCCGCACTCATAAGAATAAAAGAAACATAAACTTAATCCGCCAGCTTGTGAGCAAGTTAAATTTTCCGCTTAAATTCTCTTAAAGTAATTTTTAACAAAGCGTAATCAGATAAGCAAATTAAAAATTTCCATAATGAAAATAATTTCATCGATTTTTGCTAGAAAAATTTAACGCCTCCAAATTTTAGTCACATTTACTTTTCAATTATGAATAAATTTTCATGTATTGATCTTGTGACTCACAATTTGAAGGTCGTTTGCATAAATTTTAATTTTTGGCTTTTCGTTGTGAATTGAAATGAATGTTTGCACAATTTATTCAGAACTTGTTTCAAGTTTTGTTTATTTCGGCTTAAGTAAATACCATTGTTTTGCCTTGACTTATTTAGAAAGGTTAATCGGACTTAGAACCTTAATTTCATTCCTGCCATAGGTTATTTTATTTATGCAATACATCTCTTTGACCCATGTTGTGCAGCTTAAAAAAATAGTTGATCAGTAAAAAGGCATTCATGCAAATAATACACCATTCTTGTTCTCATCGCGGTTCTCCTTGTAATAGTTCACATAAAAATCTCACTTAGAGGACTCGCAAAATTGTCTGTTATTTTTCATGGGCGATTCTGGGTGATATTTTTTTCGAATTTTACACATTTAAAATCTTAAAATAAAACGAGCAAGTAAATACTTATGATACGAGTTTCCAAGTACTTAAATGTCAAAACCACTTGCGCTTCGATTTAATTAGGAAACATTTTAAATAGAGATTTGCGTGTAATAAAATAACGTTCGAGAGCTATACTGTTATCGCAGAGAACTTACTAAAAGATGTTGTGCTTGTTTAAACACAGATATTTAAATATTCTATTTATTTTTATTTTTATGACGAATATATCTCATCACCGGGCAAATAGATATTAAAAATTCATAACAAGTTTAACTAATTATTGTAGCCCGAGGGCTTAAAAAGAAACAATTTTTGTTCTTGACCACTTCAAAACAGAGTGTAATTTACATCTCTTTTCACTTTAGAAATATCGCGTATATATAAATACCAAATATAATTTTGAAGAACATTTTCTGATCTTCAAATTATAATAGCTGCAACTATTGCGCAAAATTTCCTTTTTTTAGAATTTTTTTCGTATATACACGTCAGTCAAAACATATAGTGCGTTGCGGTTGATGTGTATACACATCGTGAAATATAAAAATAATTGCCATTTGATATAAAACGTGAAAATATGTTTCCTTTATTTACGATAATATAAATAGGTTGCGCGGAATTATGAAGATCCTTAGTAATTTCTGGGTTGTTGGAGCAACGTGGTAAATATAAAATTTATCAACAAGGGATGTTTGCTTTTTTATCTAATAAAAATGAAATCCGTATAGTAAGACTTTGATTTCTTTGTAAAATTTATTATTGGACCATTTGTACTGCGTTAGATGTGTGTACTTAGGTTATTATATAAAAGGCCCACTTTATGAATCAAGTAAATCAAAAAGATTACACTAAAGTAATGTAATTCGAAAAAATAATAACAATTATAAAAACAAAATTGAAAACTTACTTTTCATTACAAATTTCTTGCTTTTGTATTTTATAAAAACTGTTAATACTACAATAAAAAACAAAAACATTGAAAAATATTGAAAACAGTTGAGTTATCGTACAGGCCACATCAAAATACGTAGTTTCGGGACTAAATACCTCAAGTACCCCACATTAGAAGCTTCCTTTGGTGAATTTTTACAACACGATTACAATAAATGAAGTAACACTTGATCTAAAAACGAATAACATAAAACTACTTAGAATTTAATCAGAATGAGATTCTATTTTGTTACTTTCCTATAATAAAACGAGCATTGTATGTAAATTGTTTGTTATTTTGGTCAACGCATTTATAAATAATTAGCTCAAAGAAAATTTCTTCGTACGATGACGGTACAAAAACAGGTCTATTTACTTGCAACGAATAAAATATTAAACTTAAACCTCTCTTCTATTAATGTGAAACAAACAAAGAGTGTTAACAGAGGGTTTGGCGGCTACTAAACATTTTACCTTCATTCTCTTGTTTTGTGGCATCGACTTGTTATACAATTCCATGGTATTCCGGTTTTATGACGTCATCTGCGGTCTCAGCGAATAAAGGCCACTTGATTAAAAATTCGCGCTCTCATGATCAGTTTTTAACGGTGCTCCACCGGTATACAGCGTTTAATTACGCTCGAACAGGCAAGTAGATCAGTAAGCATCTCGCGCCGTCGAAGTTAAAGCTAAAAGATAAGTGTGCATAAATTTAGTGTGACAGCTTAGACCAACAAGGCAAGGTGTATGAATAGAAGAATACAAAATATTTATAAAATGTGAATGACACCCTTAGTGATTTAAAATTAAAAGTATAGAACAAAATTTTGTCGCGATGATGTCATTATCGAGTGCATTTGAACATCCCGCAGATTGGCAAAGGAGTCATTTTATTGGAGGTCATACCAACTTTGCAGTCTTCATGGTGCTCTTCATGTTTTGCACTATCGAGGCCGTTATTATGAAGATCGCAACTGCTTCTACGGAGGATGTTGACTCATCAAGTGAATATGACGAGGATATTTACTATGAGGAGCGCAACAATAACCACCGAAGGAGAAGACACAATGGCATCTATTTTTACTAAAATTTTCGAGGGCGAAATTTGGAACTTGTTTCATTTACTCTAAGAAAATCGTTTCACTCACACATCGTGGAAGAGCTGATAACTGAAATTATTGTGATATATCATGTAGCATAAGCCTTATAGTGTAAGCTGTTTTTGTTAAGTGTTTTATTGCAAGTAAAGACATTTTAAAGCCACGCAAGTGTTTTTTTTTTTTTTAAGAATATTACAAAGTGCGCTAAATCCGTGCTTACGTTTGATGTTACACATTAGGAAGTAGCTATTATTCCCCAAAATGGAAATATATTTTACGTAAAACTCTGTCCGATTGTAGTCAGTCTAATGATAGTAGTTGCTTCCATACTAAAAGTGAACGATCAATCAACCAACCCTTTCACAAAGTTTCTTTCAAATCTTTAGATTACAGTTGTCTCTGGCCCAGTCCAGCAAGCTATAGAAATCGCATCGCGACCACACGGAAGTAAATTCAACACAAAATAGAGCATGCCTCTTTGAAAGCGAACATATTTGGTATTTTCTAGTCACAGTCACAGCAAGCGCATTGGGGCCGATTAAGAATCGCTGTTGCAAAATATCAACGCCACAACTTCCTTGTTTATTTGACTTTTTGTACTTCTTTTAGTTTTTTAATTAACAATAACTTTGAAATTTAATTATAGAAATAACAGTTTTTGCTTAGAAAGTGAAAACTATATATAAACGTATTACATGGCAAAGGTAGTTGTAGCCGATCCGAGAATGGAAAATTTTCACTGGACCCTCGATTAATAACGTTTTCTAGACTGGCCATCAAAGCCGGTTTGAACAGCTGTAGAAATTTCGTAACATATATCTCTGCTTCCATAATTTCTCATTTATTTCTAATTATTTGTCACTTCAAGTGCCAGGGTAACTAAACTAACTGAAGAAGTAAATTAGAAAAAAAAAGGTAAATAAAAAATTCAAAACTTGCTCACGCTTAGATCCATTCTAACCGAGTCAAGGCTATCCAACTCACCTGGGCTATCGAGTTCTTGGCCATTTTCAAAATAGAAAACTTTGAGCAATTTATATATTCTGTTCTAGAAGAAAAAGGCAATAAATAGCCATAAATGTCGCGAGATCAGTTACTGAATTCCAATGCTGTTGTTTTTATTTGCGCTAAAACTGAAGACGTTGCTGATTATTGGCGACGGTACATGCATACTTAAATTGCTTTTATTATAATATTTCGTATTGTGTGATCCGCATAAGTAATTCTACTTTCTTTTGGTATGAATAAAATTTTAATATGATTATCTGCAGTAAACAAATCGGTTTAAAAATCCATTTCCTTAGATAAGTATAGGAGTTACATATGTAAGTATGCTTTTTGAAACTCCAAAATACAAGTAAATGTAACTGCAGACAAATAAAATAAAAATCTAGCTTGATCCATAGTTATCATATACATATACTGAACCAATAACAATAACTAGATATAAAATTGATTTAATTGTTTAAAAGTTATCAATGTAAGAACTCTACGGCTTTATAAATTAAACAAAATTTTCGGAAATTATCGTCATATACTACAAATATGTAAAGCTAAAGAATACCTTATTACCCGTATGTGTTCTACATTAAATGAATTATCAATTGATTTTGATTTTCTGTCTAACAAAATAAAATTATCATTCATTATTGTTATTGTTATAATGTAGAATTTCGAGATCTCTTTGATCTTTAAAAGTAATTCTCGCTTTGTATTCATCCGTCGTCGTATGTCATTTCTGGATTTACAGAATAGATTAAATATGATAAGAATAAATAAAAACAAATGCCACTAACAAAATAATTTGAAATCTAAAATTAAAAATCGGATTAATTTTCTTTTTTTTTTGACAAATATATAATAAGTACTATACTACGTAGTTTACACGAAAAGATAATAACGAATGGTATAAGAGTACAACTTTTCTTCAGTCCACATTAGATATAAAATCAAACCATCATCAAACCATAAATATAAAATTACAACTTTCTAGGATTATGAGCTGTTGCACGAAAACATGATAGATACCTTCGATTGTATATTAAAATAGAAAAAGTGAATTTAACTAAAAATAAAAAAAAAAAAACAATTACGAAAATACTCACAGCAAAGATTTATAATTTATGTTTTATCGGCAGACGATAAAATTTCACGTTATATTAGTCATATTACATACATAGTTGTGATTCATTGTATCACATAAACTTCGACTTTCATTTAGTATTTAAAATATTATGAATAAACGTTTTTTATGATTTGAAGCATTTTTATTTTTGATTTACAACAATCTATATTTTTTTTTTGCCTCTATGACTTCAACCTAAAAAATATATATTAACTCTATTAGGAAAGATGATGAAGGATTAAATAAATTGGAAGTGAATAATTCAAAACATTGATCTGTTTGTTCAAAATAAAAGAAAAGCTTTCGCTTAATCTAATCATACCTTACTTATTGGAACTGGCTATATTAAATAAATAAATACGTGGTTTCAGAAACAGTGTATATAACAGATCGAAAAAATACATAAAACCATTTAAATCTTTCTTTTCATTTATTATATAAGACATATTCATGTCTACTGTGCCATCGAGAAGCCATGGCATTTTTTTTTTTTTTGTGGAAATATTGTTTTTTTGGAATTGTGTTTTATAACTTTATAATAAATAATATAAGAATACTATTATAAGCAGTGCACTTAATTGATTTAACATGATGCACTTCAAAGACACTTTCATATATTTCAATAATTTAGTAAAATTTTCGTAAGTTATAGTAAGTTTGGATGAATCACATAATTTTAAAAAAATATGTAGACAACGATATAACCAGGCGGTAGGTAGGTATCATTTTCTTCATCTTTCTGAAATAAATTATGTTAAGCATACATAAATAAAACTTTTAGGTTCCTTTAATGTCACAGATTCTTACTTTATGTAAATGTATAAAGCTACAAGTTATACCCTGAAAAATATTACGCAATTCTCTAATGTTCAAGATCATGAGGTATTTAATTTTACTTGGTATTTTTCTTAAAGTTGCAAAATATGAAATGTCAACGAAATTTGTCAATGCCATGACTTTACAATTATTAATAGCTAAAACATATCATATAATGACCAAACGTAAGGTCATCAGGTCCACAGCCATCGCCTTTACATTAGTTCAAGCCCGGAAAGTAATAGATTGTTCGGGGCAAAAGACAGTGTTGCAAGTTCAAGGTGTTTTTGCGTTGCTTTGGCTATGTTACTTTAGTAGTTACTTTCATCATGAAAATATTTGACTTGTGACTTCAATTTTTTTCAACCGATGATGCAAAAAAGACAAACCGGTTAAAAAAAAAAAGAACGATTTAACGCACAGTTCTTTAAAAATATTGTCTGCGTATGTCTATGAATTTACCTTGAAGTGTTTATCTGTAAGCGACGTTTTATAACAACCTTTAAGAATCATTCAGGAAGTTTGCTTTTGTTAGATACTTTAAACGTTTTTTCAAAGCTGATTTAATAACTGGTATGACGGGGGTTTTGAACTGTGATGATTTTCATGCCACATTTTCTATCTTTGGAAGGACATTATTAAAGCAGAAATTTATTGTGTTAGTTATTATCCCTTATTATTATAGAATTACGTTTTTGCTAAAACACATAAGCAGACATTGACAATTCTCAACAATATTTTAATCTGAAAATAAAAGATAACTTGATGTATTATATTAAAATAATTAATACACATAATAAGTAGGTTTCAAATATAGTCCGAGATTCCGTTAAACTATTACCATTATTTTATATTTAAAAACCTTGATAACAACTTAAAAATTCTTAAAATTGAAATAAAAAATCCAGTTTTAAATTCTGCGTAATTTATCATTGAAATTTCTGCGAAAAAATGTGATATTTTTGCAACTTATTTAATAACAACACACTTTTGAAGGCTCTTTAGAATAAAAGGTTTCAAATGAAAACAAATAGGATTTAATAACCTAAACGATTTGAATACTTAGAAACTTAGGAGATAAAGTGAATTAATTCATTTTTAACTTTAGTCAATTTTAATTCAATATTAATAATACCAAATCACTCAAAAATAAAGAAACAATAAGCTCTTAAAATGAACCTCTTATTAAATTTAAAGTTTTTATATTAAAGACTTTATAAGTTATACATTTTTCTATTCAAAAGAAATTTTAAAACTTAAGTAAATATTTTAATGAAAATATAAAACAAGAGCACTATTAAACACTATCACAAAAAATTACATATAATGCATATGTATTTTAAAATTTTCACCTTTTCTTAGGGTTGAGCCTTGAGCATTAATATAGTGACTTTTAATGATTTTGGGCGGATTCACACACACTGTAACATTTTCCATTTATAATTTCATTCAGCCAGTTTATTAATCAAATTTTCAAATTATATGTAAGTCTTTCCTTTGCGTACTATCAAATCAAATATAATTTGCTATGAATTTAATATTAACTCAAATTATGCAATTCAAACAATATGCAAAACCAATATGATCTAAATTTATCCTGTGACTAAACAATCCGAAACGTTAAGCAAAAATATTGAATTGCAGCAGAGGTCTTTCAACCGTCTGGAATGCCTAATCATTGTTCTATTCGAAATTCGAAGGCAAACTTCTGAGCAAGAGAAACCAAAAACTTTTTTTTATAACAGCAGGAATCCGTTTAAGCTTTTTATGGCCTTCTTAAAATAAGGAAGTATGAGAAAATAGTTTCAGCTGAATAATGAATCATTTCACCCAAGTTCTTTACTCATATTTAGGAACTTCGAAAAATGTACTTTTCAAAACAATTGCTAATTTACCAGTTACTTTGCTAACACGTGCACAAAACAAAATATCTTTCCAATCTTTTTTATTTGCTTCACTTCTTATTAATATTTTTGGCGCAAAATTGGCTTACACCGCTATTATCGACGGTTTTGAATTAATTTTTACAAGGTTTTTGCAGATATTTTCAGTGTCAATAGACATCTATAACCACAGTTGAATTTGATTCGTCTGAAGATACAGTCATTTGCAAATTCAAATTAATCACGTCGGGAGCAATGCTAATTGAGTTAGTAGCTCTCTAACGTTAGCTTGTGGTTGTATTATATATAAATTTTTAGTATTACACTATACACAGATTATTATAGAAAATATTGAGCAGTATTATGAGGCAGTTGGAATATTGCGCTATATTCATTTTGAAAGTATTAGAGTATTTTATTTTTCTACTAGCTGAGTAACCCAATTTCACCCGGTGTGTCGTATTATTTAGTAAAATCTTCTCAAATGCTTATATTTGACGGTTGACTCAGTTTACGAATGTTACTAAATCTGTAATGTAATATAGAACTATACTCCAAAATTTATTCTGTCGACATCTGAAGGATTTTTTTGCATCATTTGATGCATTTTAATGAACTGTTAAATATGTTTAAGTATAAAGGTTTTCAATTTATCTTTTTTTTTTTTGGATATTCTCTTGTGATGTTGCATTTTTTAAGTAAATTCAAGCTGAAAACATTTAATTAACTACTCCCGATATAAATTATCGTTTACCTAAACATATTTAGTTATTGCGTATTAATTCAACAATCCTACTGCAATAGATTCTTTCATAAAATTACGTATTTTAAATCATGGAAAATTTTATAACTATTGATCGACTGATTTGTTCGTTTTCAAATGTTCATATCAAATATGAAAACTCTTTATAAATTTCGACATATTTATTCGTAAATACTTCCCGCAAAATACATACGTAAGGTTACTTCACTTAAATTCGTCAAATTCGAAATATTGCTTTCTTGAATTTACAAATTTTCGTGTTTTTCGAATTTTTTTTTACACCAAACCTTAGTTTACATTGAATTTCAAAAATCATAGTCGCTTATCGGATCCGCCATTTTGAATTTCCAAATTCTGATAATAGATTCAAAATGAGGGATCTCAAGATACCCTTAGGACAACCTCTCACTTAAATTGAATTTCGACAAAATTGGTCGCAATATTGGGCCCTCTATCTTGAATTGGAAATATTAATAGCGGATTCGCAATCAGGATGTCTATAAACCCCCAAATACCAATTTTGGTGGCCGTCATTTTGAAGCTCATAAACGAAAAGTAACCTATATGTTAAATCGGAATATGCAGTACATCCAGGCAAAAAATGATAATTATCGTACCAAGTGTGTAGGCGTAATTGAGCAACAAACAAACAATCTTTCGATTTTTTAAATAGTACATATATAGGGATTTAAGAATGTTTGTATAATATTTGTGTAAACATAAAATAGGAATCCATTAATAACCCTTAAGATATTTCTTATTAGGTTATTCATTACTTTTTATTAAGGCGAATATTTTACACATATAAAATTCTTCCTTTCTTTCTTTGCAGTAAATTATCAGAGCGAAAATCAAAAAAGAAAAATGCAGATCGGTGCAATGTATGCTTTGAAGCGCTAGACTCAGAAGATTTTAAATGGTAATAAAAAATTTTGGTACTAAATAGACGCAATGATTTTTAATAATCCAGTACAAGTTTAATTAAATTGTTTTTTTCTGTTTTTTTTTCGTTATCTTTTTGTAGTTGTGCGACGTGCTGTAACTGCGGAAAGTCAGTATGTCGCGGACGGCAATGCTCCGTGTGGCTACCAAGTCAGGCTGGCTGGGAGTGTCAATTATGCAATTTAAGTAATGAGTCCCGATCTAGAGCAAGTGAATGGGTTCAAAGACAAGCCGCAGAGCATCCGTTTCATCCTATGAGAACTCGGAGTGAATTGCATATACCAACGAAAGGAAAATATGGGTCACGTCACTCAGGTGTTAACTATGATAGTGAAATTTTCACAAAATTTCTGACTTATGTAACAATTTTAGTTTATGAAACTACAAGTGAAGCACCGTCGTCGATTTATCCAGAACAAAAGGAAAGGGTTAGAGAGTATGTAGAGGAGGTTATGGCTAATATTTTGGGAGGACCACTAGATGAAGTTCCTGTGGGCCAACTTTATAAAAGCAGAGATTGTAAGTATCGTTTGTGCTTATTTATTGCACTGTATTTTTAACGTTTACTGTACTAATATTATATTTATAAGAACTAGTAAGATATTACAATATACAAATTAACTTCAATTTGGTCAGAAGTCGAATTTACATAAACAATTTATTATTATTTACTTTAACATAGAATTTCTTTTTACAATTTCTCAACATCAAAGGTTCACTCTTTACAATTCTTGTCATAAAATCAGGTCACCAGAATTTTAACCTCTTGGACTTGTTGCGTTGTTTGGCTTTTTATTTGCTTCATCACTAGGATTATTTATTACAAAAAAAAGCTGTATACATTTGATAATTTTAATGACAGAACCTTGAAAATCAGAAATTAAACATTTTCAAAAAATTAGATCACAACCTGGATTAAAGCGTACAAACAAACATTTCCAGAAGGAAATTCCGATATTTCGAAACTGATTCGATTTACGATAATATTACCATTATAAAGTGAACTATTTAATCGCACATGTTTCAAAATTTATATTTCTCTAATTAAAAAGATTAAAATTCAACCAAAATCTCAAGAAATATTAATTTGTAACCAAAAAATGTCTTTGCAATACTTTTAAACTTGATTATGGGTCCAATTCCTTTATATGTATTACCAATGGTCGCACTCCATATATAATTTAACTTTTAGTTTTAAGTTGACCTTAGACTAACGATAGAACCAGACAATAAAAAAGTATTTTTTCCAAAATGCCACGCCCGCTTAAAAAAAAAATTCTATTTATCTAAATTCCCCATTGTGCTAAGGTCTCTCGAAATAGGTTGATAATACTTCTTTTAGTAATTTTGGGTAAAAGCAATTGTTAGCCATTTTACTCCTTATATTTCACATTTTTAAGTTAATTTAATGCTGCATGCATTTTGAAGCATCCTAGGATTTATAATACTATAATTTTGAAAGTGATATACCATGATACTAATTAGGACAAATTAACGACATGGCTGTGTAATTTTTTTTTAATAGTTACATAAGTAACTCCTACGTATTTAATACACGTTAAAGTTCCTTAATAAGTTCCATGCCACGTGTACTAAAAACGGTACACAAGCGAAAACTTTTTCTGATCAAATGCATTTTTACATGTATGTCACGAAAGCTTTGTTGAAAATTAACACTTAGGTACATGTCATTGCACGATTGAAAATTCAACGTATACGTACGAGTATATTGGAAAAAATTAGGATTCTCATATACAAATCTTTTATATTATACATAGGTGTATTTACATATTTAGTCATGCAGATCGAATCTAAAAATGTCTTTATTTCTAAATTCGTCCTGGTACCGATCTATTAAAGTATGCAAAAGGTTATTTATGTAACTAATAAAATAATCCCCAAACGAGAACAATATAACACAACTTCATGCTAGCCTAAAATTAAAGCAATCTTTTTTAAGGTAATGACTTCCATTCAGAAGACGCAATTTCCAATATTTTGTTATATGTTCGATTTAACTGTGAACCCCTGAAAACTATAGACACATTTTTTGCTTTTTATAAAATTAAACTAAAGGTATGAAAGAAATGAATGAATGAGAAAACTTGCTTATATCTGCTTGTTATGTTATGTTATGTTTCAAAGAAACTAGCAGAAATAATATCTAATCGTAAATATTTTGCAACACGTATCTATTATAATTATAGGTACAATATGTGTGTATTATAACAAAACATATTTTCAGTTTTAGAATTGTTACAACTCATTCAACTATTACATAAAAACCTAAATGATAAATGGAGCCATGTCTATGTCTAGTGTCATCCATCACTTTTAGGATTTATTTTTATCAACCGATGCTTTTCTAAAATACCGCCTCTATTTTGAAAGTTAATATACAGCTTACAATTCCCTGATGACAAATATTTTGCTAAAAAAATATAGTATATATAGTAATATAGTAAAATAAATTACAGATGGCTTTTGCGAAACTTTTTATAATAAAATAGAAAATTACGTTATAGATCGACCACTTATAAACATGTAAGAGGATGTCGTACTGCATTCCAAATGTTTTGTACAAATCTGCCTTAATTAAATGGTTTCGACTATTACTATAAGTTTCGTTATAGCAGCAATAACAAGTATCCCAGAGAAAATCAAAATATTTCTTATTTTTTAGTCTACTAAAGTCTAGTATGTAGCATTAAGTTTAATCACCGTTTCAAACCCAGATTTATATTATAGAGCATACAATGTACGAAGTAAAAATAAAGTACTTTCATTTAAACACTGAAATAGATTTTAAAGCCGTTGACACACAATGTATAAGAATGTTTATTTATTAATTCCCCCGAAAAAGCAATCGGCCAACATTGCACGGTAGCGCTCACCATTGATGGTTATAGCGGCTCCGTCTTCATTTTCGACGAAAAATGGGCCGATAATGCCGCCGGACCAATATCCGCACCAAGCAGTCACTCGTTGTGGGTGCATTGGCTTTTCCACAATGATGTGCGAGTTTTCTGTGCCCCATATCCGACATTTTTGCTTATTAACATAACCACCGAGGTGAAAATGAGACTCGTCCGAAAAGATGATTTTTCGGTAAAATCTTCGGCCAAACGATCTTCCGCCCAATTTGCGAACCGTAGGTTCGGATGGTCAACCGGCTTTAGTTGCTGTACCAATTGAACTTTATATAGCTTCATGGCAAGGTCTTTACGCAAAATTCGTATCAAAGAAGTGCGTGCAATGTCCAATTGTTGAAAACGATGACGAGTTCATATTGATGGTTGCTCACGCACACTTTAAGCAGCAGCAGCAAAGTTTTTGATTGAGCGCACCAGACGAGTACGTACACAGGTTGGTTTATCCGACAACATCCCAGTTTCACGAGCTCGCTGCATGAATTAATTCACAAATTGGATTTTTGGAAGTTTTTTTTGTCAAAATTGTTTTTTTTCAAATTTCTCACAGTTTGAGTAAAAGACTTAGCACTTTGGAAATAAGTTTTTAATATTTCCTAACTTTCTTCAAGCGAATACAGTCTCATTTAGTAAATGTTAAACCTTAAACTAAATTTCTATCAAGTCGAGCATGATATACATATAATCAACTAAACTTCAAATTACCGGTAGTTCAAATTCCAAACACTAGATGGACCACCCTGTATATTTCTTTATTTGAAAAATGAACTTTATAGTGTAATGGATTATTTATTAATTTAAGGACCGAATCCCTGTAAGCAGAAGCATAAATCCCTAAATGAACTTTATATAATAAAACCTCCTTAACAACTGATGACATCTAAAACATTTTTTTTTCTATACAAAAAACTAAACAAAATTTAAATATGAAAAAATTTAAATACAACAATTACAGACTTAGGCATATTTCGGAAATACCACTCACGTTTAAGTGAAAATTTATTCTTTTTGGAAAGCTCGATTCATCAGTCGCTAGAGGGTGAGTTTGAACAATTTCATTTGATTTATAATTTCACTGCATGCTACTCATTCTGATTGCAATTCTTTTCCCTTGTCACACGGAAACTGACAGTGTTTGATATGTTGCAAGAATTATTAACATTTCACATCTAATATTTTATCTTAAAATTACTAGAAGACTAACAAAACATTTAATACTGTTTTAAATTCTTTGAAAGTGTGAATTTATTTTGTGAATATGTTTTCAATTTAATATAGCTATGAACACTTTAATCAATTTCTGAGCACTATAATTTTTATTTTGTTTTGTATTTTAGTAAAAGATTTGATTTAGCTTAATTTAAGCTTAAGTTCGCATTGCTCTACAAAACGTATAATCGTATATGTACACGTACGTTTTTTAATTATATGTTTAACAAATCTTAGAAAATAAAATAAACCATGTCCGGAGGGACGTATTCTTTTAAAACCAAGC
Organism: Philonicus albiceps; assembly: GCA_963969385.1. Taxonomy (NCBI): domain Eukaryota; kingdom Metazoa; phylum Arthropoda; class Insecta; order Diptera; family Asilidae; genus Philonicus; species Philonicus albiceps. The sequence goes on from OZ017773.1 coordinate 39,862,232, forward strand.
CACGAAAGAAGCATGTATCAATTTTTTTAATTAAAGGCAGAGAACCTGAATCTGAACCAGATTATAAATTTGTTTCCTTTATTAACTACCTTTCCATTATTTATTTATATTAAGCATAAGTTTTATCCAAATCGTGTATATAATTCAACGTTTTGGGAGAACTATGTGTCACTTCTGTACATCCTCACTAAATTAGGTACTTACCCAGATTTCAATGTTAAAAGCTTCATCGTACAAATCACGCATGATGGATGATGTTTAACTCCAAAGTTTATTCAACGAAAATCTTTGCGCTAAAACGGCCAAACTGCCTTGTGATCATCTTTCTTAACAACCAATACTTATCGGTAGTTTCAAGTAGGTTCCTAGTTGGATTTCAAAGTGTCGGCAGCAAGGTAAAAATGTGTTAATGCTTGTACATTGTTGGGTACATGGCCACTTCTGTATATGTACCTGTTTCAACATCTGGAAACAATTGGATAGTTAGTTAAGTAAGCGCAATAAATTCAGTTTTCTCAATGAAAGTAAAAACTGGAGTTTCTGTAAATATTTTTTTCTCACCTAAAGCTTTCAGGTGCTATCGCAAAACTCTTAACCATGAAATTCAAAAAACGATTTATCTAACCGCATACGGCTCTCCAGCGTTTCGAAAAGTACGTTATCACTCTATCGCTGACTGATTAGTATGCCTAGACTGAACTACAAAATTGTTTGTAGTTGATAAAGCGCCAGAACTTTTTGCGACAAGACGTTTTGAGCAATATGAGTAAAAAACTGCTCTTGCTACTTACGTCTATAAAACGTACACTCTTCTCAGGTCCGGTGTTCTCGTCGGCAAGTTTATTTATTTTATCTGTCTATCCGCGATGTTTACGTACATATGTATATCCAGAACTGATGAAGTTTTAGAGGTGAAACCGATTTTCTCATAATTAAAACGTGCTTATACCTGCTTCTGTACTGCAAAAAGACGGATTATAATTGTTATCGCAAGATTAATGAAATCACCCAATGGGAACTTTGTACTGGACTTACAGGTGTAATAATGCGAAAACTTCTTGTTCTATGTCTTATCGTTAGTCTCGCCGAAACTCAGTGATACGTCGTGCGTGGAACATTTTATTCCCGTAATTTTTGATTCCCCAAATGCGTTGTGCTCATTGTGATATTTATTTGAGTGTTACTTATAACAGAATCGCCGAAGTAAAATATTTTTTTTAGAAAAGTTAATTGGACAACAACATGGATTCGATTTTTACTATTGCCCTCTCCTTATATGGGATTTTTGCAGCGATCATATTCATGATTGTTTACATAATTGAGGTAGAACTAGGTAAGCCACATAATATTTCAATTTAACCAGTTGGTGGTAAGAAAGAATTTTTGTTATTTTATAATCCGAACAATACATGTATCAATAAATTAAACACATCTCGAAGCTTTTATCATGGCGCTATTTAGGCAGATATCTTATCAGCTAATATAAGAATGTGAAATAATGAATTGCTCCACTGCATATTATCGACTTTTATTAAATATCTTTGGCATTTTTCCGATAACAACTCTTTGTGTCTGTCAGATTGTAATAAAAGCAAATTAAATTATATTCCAAAAGCAGCATAAGTTCTCTTCAAAAGTTGCGAATCTCCTCTTAAGATTTTTAGTTTTTTTAATAACACCTTTAATCTTTGAAATAGGAAATATTAATTACAACTTCAGGTACACTTCAACTATAATATTTCCACTCATCTTATACTACCAATTAATTTGATAGCATTGGAAAATTTCGAAACTTTAATTTAAAAAATTCAAATTAGACTTATTAACATTCGTTTTTACCTACTACGGAACGGAACGACCTTTGAGATGAACAAATTTCTATGAGTTAGTGCAATACCTCCCAAACCGATTGATGACTGTTGCCAAGCTGCAGTAGTAGCATAGTACAATGTTTTTGGGATAAAAAATTAATTTAAAGTTTGTCTGCTTGGACTTTTCTAATATCTTTAAATATTTTTCATTTCTTACTAGTGTATCTTCCTCAAATTTGTACTAAAAATTTTATAAACTGGTATCATTTTATCGGAACAAAATTGGATCAGGCACCTAGGTCCTAGTGGAGAACTTAATGTCGACTATGTTTTTCATTAATATTGATTGATTCCAATAGTTCATAATACAATTGTCATTGTTAAGAGGAAGACAAATGTATAAATACAATAAAAGATAAAAGCTTTAAAATTATTAATTTAAACATTTATAAAATATGAACCTCAATATAGCTCAACATTACTTTAAAAGCCATTTATCTTAAGAACCAGCTCTCTCTAGAGAATAGAACATTTTTATGAACTAAATAATAATAATTGGTCGGAGGGTATTCGATCAACGACCAACATTTTAATCAATAATGATCATACGTATTTAAAATTTTGATTTGTTAAATCACACAGCTCAATAAGGGGCATCTAATAGGTTTCTTTTCTATTTAAGTAATTATTTTTGCTAAATTTTTCAATTAATTTTAAAATTCCTCTTTCCTTTTATTACCGATAAAAGATTATCTTTAAAGTGGTGCAAAATAAGCAGATTTATGTGAAATTACCAAATGAATAAGTTCTTTAAAATGCGAAATTGTAAGGCGAGAAATTTCGTAAAATTTTAAATGAATAATTTTACCACTTTTCCAGGTTTGTCGGATAAAGCAAATATTGCGGGAATATATATCGCAAAAAATGCAGTGCACGAAACTTTTAAAGAAATAGTTTTGATCTACGAGTATGCTTTTTATACTTTTTAATAGTCAAATTAATTGATTTCCAATTGCTCATCATTACACCGTATAATTTTTCTGCCTGTTCCGGTACTGTATGTTGGATTTTGTAAATAAAATTACCCCTAAACGCTTAACTGCAATTTTGTTTTGCGATTGTTACAATAACCGGGATAAATATATGAACTTATGACACAATTATGAGTTCCGTCTCTTTGGGTCGACAGAAGAACTAATTATGATAAATGTTGATAGTAATTCAACCGCGTAATTCCTAAAAAAAAGCGTAATGCATATGAGGTACCATCATATAAATAAATAACATCGTCTTCCATAAATAATGCTTTACAAAAGTATTTTAAGTATTCCGCGTAATACCAAAACAGCAAAGCTAACAATGTATAAAAACTGATAACAACACGAGATTATTCATCATCAGACGACATTAGGTACCAGATCTTCAGTATCCTACATATCTTATCTCTAATAAGTGCATATCTATTTTAAACATTTTATTTAACTCATTAAATTTCTGCTTACAAATGTGGCACAAAAATACGTTTGACGCTTTCAATTTTAATCTTTTTTTGCTGTAAATTTTCCAGCATGACCAATATATAAAAATGATCCAATTACCGACTTTTTAAGCTTATTATTTTTTTTTTGTAATTACACTTACTAATACTAACTTAATTTTACCCATTATTCTGTTCCTTCTTTGCAGACTTACCGGTAACTGGAAGTCAGAATGACTACTGCGACGTATCACGTGTCAAGTTAAAGCGGCTAATTGAGAAAGTAATTGAAGACGTTCTACATTTGCCAGCGTTTATTGATCAAAGGGTAGCACCACCACAAGCACCCCATGGCAGTCGGCCGGACGAAAATCTACCGCCATATTTTGACCCAAAAAAATACCAGGAACTGTTGGCGACAGCTGTCTTAAACAAGGTATATAAACATAACACCTCTTTAAAGCTTTTCTTTTAACTTTTACCATTGATTTGTAAGCAAAATATGCACGCTTTTCCAATGTTATACTTCCGATTGACTTTTTGATCCAATTTTACATAAATGTTTGCTGTTGTGATAATTCAACTGTTAAAGGTAATGGTTTAAAATAAATCAAGGAAATTACGAGGAAGTTGCCAGACAATGAGTCTTCAATGCCGACAAATATGAAGGTGTGAGCCTTTTAGCTGTAATAAATTTGTATATAGAACTACGCTTAATAAATCATGAGCATTCCATTATTATCTCGGTTAGTTGCCAAATACAAATCATGATTTTTTGCAAAAAGTTGATATATTATACATACTTGAAGCCGTAAGTAACACGGGTTAAAACAAATATTTTATAAACAAAGCTTAAAGACATTTCGAATTTATGATCTATAGTCAATAATTGATCCAACTATTTTTACTGTACTGTATGGTACATATTTGGTAAGGTCTAGGACAAGTCTATACTGAGTAATAATTATGTAAAATTAATTAACGTAATCGGTTCTTATTCCACTTATAATACATTTCAGAAGTGCTATATAGAATCTTCTTAAATATTTCATTTTGCTTTTTTAACTAAGGAACTGTTTCGCGACTTTGGGATTGTAATTAAAAAGTCTCTACATTTTTGCAATTGCATTTATATATTTAACAACTACTTCTTCTTCTTCTTCATTTCTGATGACTCATCAATAAATAATTCTAAACGAAATTTCAGTAGATGCACGCATATTGGGGAACGAACGGACGAACAGACATAATAAGACTACATATGAGCCGTTTATTTTAAAAGTGGTCAAAATCCAAAATGTTTTTATGACATTTTGGATTTACACTACTTTAAAGATAAAGGGCACATATAAAGATTGTAGTTGGTTACGAAACCCTAAAAAACTGTATTAAGGACTCAATACGCAACTGCATTAATTTCCAATGGAATTTGTTTGTCCAATAACCAAATATTAGGGAATTTGTAACCTTATTGGGGTACTTCAAGTCTGATAATTAATTTTTGTATACAAACAAGGCGTATGTTCCATATATCAATAAATATAATATTATTCAATTTTGTTACTTTTTTAATAACTAATAATAACGTTCACATTATTTACCTTCCACAATTAGCATATAATTCAGTCTAATCGAATTAATGCACTATGACGCCTACCTAGAGTGGGAGATGATTATGTATCGTTCATTTAACATCACAAAGAGCAACCTGAAGTGCAACCGAAACCGCCCTAGAAGAGTATCGTTGTTGTTATAGCTGTTCGCTTTTCCCCTTTTGAATAATTCAATTGGAACTCTACAGAACGTAGAAAGGGTGAAATTCCGAAGTCTTTCAATAGATATTTTCTGGCGCTTGAGTTGCATGTGAATGAATTAGATTCACTTGAAGCCACCCTAACTTTTACGGCTTCGGTGAGAAATAACTCGCGCTCATATCTACTCCATTTAAAATTGAATCAGTTTGCGGTTGATGTTCAAACTAGTTACAGCTCTTGAAAATATTAAGGATTCAAAGCCTCTAAAGCTATAAAAGACTTAAAGGATAATTAGTTAATTATAGACGTGGAACGTGATTATACTTGGAGTAATTCTGAGGAGAATTTAAGGGATCTTCATTTAGAGCAGCATACAACTTCTAATGGAACCAACATCTAAATATGGAAGATGTAAAATTGGTTTACATACTTATTATAATTCTTAATAGGTGTTTCAATCACTTGCCGTTGTTAAACGTGAATGCGATTTAATTGAAAGCAAAAATTTAACGTGATTTTGTGAACAAAAGAACAATAACAAATTACTTTAATTATTTAACGAAGCCAATATATTAAATTAATAAATAGTAAAATTGATTCAAAGCAATTTTGACATATACTCGTATTATTATATATTTTGATTTTTTACTATATTATTTTTCTTATGCGAATTATTTTAAATTTCCCTATACGTTGTGAAATCTATTAATCGCATTTAAATTAACTATTATCTAGCTATTTTAATGAATTTATTTGAATTATTACTCGTTAAAAAAATTTACAAACCGAGATTGAGGAAGACAACAATACGCCAAGAAACTTTTCAATGTATTACCCATTGAGTCGTATAATTGGCTTACTGCTTATGCCTTGCGGCTACTTTTAGTAAATTAAATCGGTTGACTTAAAATAAGTATATTGATTTTAAATGAACAACAATAGCTCCAGAACTGCAAAAACTTCAATTAAGCAAAACAGAAAAACCTAAATAAAAATTATACCTTTATAAATTTATATCAGCGGGATTTTTTCTTTTAGTTTGTGGTTTAAACATCTTTCGAATCTGAATATATATTGTTAATATTTTACGCGAAAATAATTTAAATCATTTTCAGCAGTATTAACGAAATTACACAAACATTTCTAATCTGAAGATTACTTACCATAAAATTGGACTTTATTTAGAAGGACCTTATATTATGGGCAACCAAATCTCTGATGCGTATATGTACCAATGTTGAGAAATCCTAGCCGATGTTTCTCACTTTAGCGAGATGATAATAATATCAGAAAATGCTCTTGAATTCTTCTAATGATAGCAATACCCGTAAAACTTACATCTCCAACCTTCCAAATTGCAATTTTTTTCGTTACTTATTATAAACAAAATTAAAATATATAACCTTACCTTTACATTAAGTTTAAGAAATTTCATTTTGTATATCTAGCCCCAAATTTTACTCAGACTGAAATTATTCCTGGTAAAAGTTTAAAGAATTTACATTATTTAATGTTATGTCATTATTATACCACGAATAATATACCTTACTTATTGCAAAACCAAACGTTAATATATTGCATTACTTCCTTTTATCCTAGATTGTTGATTCCTACAATAATGAGAAAAACTTTATTAACACCGAAAACCCGCCTGGTTCGGATTTTGATAAGAATCACAATACTGTTGCCACCAGAGAAAAGCAAACATACTCTTCCAGCAGTTCGATTGAGCCCCATAGTGATAGCAGCACTGCGGATGCCATTAATGTAATAAACTAGTAGTTTCTTAAAATTGCTCTAATAACTCTAGCTTTATTCTAGTTCAATCGATATGGTGATTTATCTAATAGTGATACCTTCTCAAACTTCGCTGACAATGTGAACCTCAATAATCCAAATGAGAGTGATGCATTTTTAACAGAATATTTATCGAAACATAAAGTTCCTCTGCCCGACCTATCGGTAGAATCAGAAACAGCCAGTGAAGGTGGGCTACAATTTTATTTCCAATAGTTCTATCATTTTAAAATCAATTCTTTCTCTTTCAGATTTTATGTCAATTGCCACATCGAATGGTATAGAACGTTCTTCTTGGGAGGACAACTGGCTTTTTAAAAAGAAAAAACATCCACATGACTCCCCTGCACCCGTAGGCATGCTAGTTCCAGCACCAAAAGAAGACGTAAGAGCCTTAATTGGTGACAAAACTGCCGATGAAATGAGCGACCTATCTGAAGCTGGCTCAGACTACGAAGGAAATGATGATCTAAATGACGTGGATGAATCTTATGGACCACCAAACGCTCTGATGCGGAATAAACATGTTATAGGAGGAAAAGGCACAGTTGGTTTGCTCGATGAACTACTAGAGCAAACTAGCATGATTTCCACGTCTTCTCTCCAAGACAATGAGCCCGCTTACGCAGAAACTAGAAATGATTTTATTTTCAATAACGATGGCTTAAATGAAGTTAATAGACCAAGTATTAACCTACGCAGTGGAAGCATCCCAATCGAGACAGAGGCAGTTAATGCTTTTATTGCAGCTCAAATCCTCCAGAATAGTCCACCAAAGAGCAATTTTATTTCTACGCCTCCGGAAAACTACGATGAAGCTATACTTGAGCCACCATCAGACTTCACAGATTTTACGGCAGAGCTTCAGAAGGAAAAAACCCTTAGTGAGCACAAAATTATTGGGGAGAATAGCGATGAAGCCTTCGAATCAGGATCACCATCGAGCGAGTCTAATGGAGGTAAGCTGCCCACTTAATCTAGCTTTCAAAATGGCTTGTAGGTTTATAATTATAACTAATCCCCCTTAGTAAACCCATATGCATATCTTGTTCCATCACGCTCGGTTATAATAGTTAATGGCTAGATAAATCGGTTTGTAGTTTGGATCCCTTACCTCACCGAAGCATCCGAACTGAGGAAATTTATGTTTACAGCACAGAACAATGCGTGCACGGAACAATCACCTGTTACAACTAACACCACGAACATACAGGCGACAGAGTCAAGTGCACCAAATGATGAAATTGGTGAAAGTTTTAATCCCATATCTAGTGAATATCTCCAAGCAGCTGAAGTTTCTAACTCAGTTGCCGTTCAGAATGGCGAACTACCATCAAATATCACCCCACCGGAAGAAAATGATAGCTCATCACAAGATATATTGGAATCATCACGCAGATCATCTGTTATTGAATTTTTGGCCGTGGCAGCTCTCGGTCCCTTCTTAGCACTATCAACCCCTGATAATACGATCAAACAAATATCCGAAGAACCTACACTTTTCGAACTAGCTAAAAACGTTAAATCAAATAAAGAATCTATAGATGAAAAAACACCTGACCCGGATATAACTGACGCACAAGCTGAAAAAGAACCGACAGTTCCGAGCAGCTCAATGCAAATGGAAACAGATATTAAAGAAAAAATTGAACGACTGGAAGGACTTAAGGGCAATGAAAAATCAATAGAGATTGTGAGTGATACTGCAGCAGTGAGTTTCGAAAATGCAGAAACTGCAAAAGCTCCAGCACAGACAAAAACAGAGACTAAATCTGCAACTCCTGATCAAACAGCGGTTGTGAATATACCTACAGGAGAAACACCAAATGCAGCGGCTTCAGAAGAACTGGAAACAAAATCTGAAACTCCTGAAATTACAATAATAAATAAAACGAAAATAGGGATTTCAGGAGAAGTTCAAACGACGGAAGATCGAGAACTAAAGATAGAAACTCAAACAGCAGCGATAGTGACCAACTCTATAGTGATTTTAGAAGAAATAAAAATAAACAAACAAATCGCAGTTGCATCGCCAGCAGCAGTAGTAAGTGAACCTACACCAGTTATTTCAAAAGAAATACTACAGGCAACAGTAGAAGAGCCAAAACTAGATTCTCAAATTATAACCTTTGATTTAGAAAGAGCACAGCCTGCAGTAGTTGGAAACGGAACAACAAATGACACAAAAATTCCAGCTCCAAAACCACTATCAATAGTTAGGCCATCTACAGCAGTCACTTCCGAAGTAGCATCAATTACAGTAGTTTATAATCAAGAAACTGCTACAGAAAAGTCAATATGTAATACACAAACTGCAACTACTACAGCAGTGACCAGTGAAACTGTGGCAGTGATTTCAGAGGAGAAAGTGCCTGTAACCGTTACTGCTGCGGGGCCTCAAAAAGAAGCCAAAATAAATGCACAAATTGCAGCTGAAGTATGTAAACCTACAGCAGTAATTTCAAAAGGCATACCTGCAGCAATGTATGCTGTAGAAGAATCTGACACCCAAATGGTTTCGGAAAAAATACTAAATAATTCAAGAATGGTTTCACACGTTTCAGTTCCTTCGCCAGCGGTTACGAGCGAGCATGGGGTTGTGAAGACCGAAGAAGCACTCCCTACAGCAATAAACATGAAAGAAAGTAAATGTAATGCAAGACTTGCAGGTCTTGAGCCATTAGAAGAAATAAATGAATCTGTAATAGCAATTTCCACAGTAACATCACCTGAAGCAATTCAAGAAGAATCAAACACGGATACACAAACTGTAGCTCTTGAACAAAAAAAATCCCTCCCAATCGCAGATACGCAAGAGCCACAAGTAAAACAAAAACTGGGCTCTCAAATTCCCGAACCAGCTCCAGAAGAATCAACTACCAACAAAACAATTGTAACTCATGAACCAGCAGAGATTGTCATCGAACCTACATCACTTATTGCTGAAAAAACAAATCCCGTGAGCACAGAAGCTGCAGCAGTGATTTTAAAAGAACAGCCATCTCCTCAAGCTCTAGAAGAAATTATAGCCAACATTTCAAAAGAACCACTATCTGTACAAAAACTAGAAGAAACTAATCCGGAGCCACAAGTTGCAATCTCTGAACGAACTGTAGAAGTAAATAAAATTTCAGCAGTGATTTTAGAAAAAATACCAAATTCAGCATCTCCAATACTATTAAAAACAGACATACAAGCCGTTTTGAGCGAACAAGCGGCAGTTGTCAGCGAACCTGAAGTAGCGATTACAAAAGGATCTTCATTAACTGCAACACCAGCAGAACGTAAAATGAAAACACAAATTGCATATTCTGAACCAATTACGGTAGTGGGTGGGAGTACAACAGTGCTGAATGAAAAACTGCCATCTTCAGAAAATCAGAAAACGCACGCACAAACCGAAGTTCCTGTATCAACATCGGTTGAAAGCGGAATAATTACTGAAGAACTACGCGTTGTAATCCTGCAAGAACCAACAAGAGACACAGCAATTGCAAAAAATAAAACAAATGTTCTAACTCCCAAAACAGCGACAAAAATGGCCGAAAATGCCGCAGTCTTTGAGGAAGAAGCAGCCCCTGTAGCAGTTAATAGTACAGAAGATGTGGTAAATTCAGCAGCCGCGGAAGAACCAAAAACGGAGACAAATCTTCCACCTCCCAAAACAGAAGAAGAAGTGATCGAACTTACAACTAAGGTTGCGAAAGAAGCAGTCCCTGCAGCAATTAATACTACAGAAAATTTAGGCAATTCAGCAGGTCGGGAAGCAGCAGTCTGTACAGCAGTTGAAGAAAATGAAAATAATCTACCAACCCCGGAAGAAACAAAAACGAAAACAAATCTTCCAACTCCCAAAACAGCAACAGATGTGAGCGAACCTGCAGCAGTGGTTGTGAAAGAAACAAGCGCTGCAGCAGTCAATAATGCAGAAAATGAGAAGAATCCAGCACCCGCAGAAGAACCAAAGACGGGAACAAATATTCCTCCTCAAGAAATAGCACCTGCAACAGTTAGTACAGCAAAAAATGTGAATAATCCAGCACACGCGGAAGATCCAAATACAAAAACAAATATTCCTACAGAAGAAGCAGCGCCTGCAACAGTTAAAACTGCAGAAAATGAGAATAATCCAACACTCGCGGAAGAACCAAAAACGGAAACAAATGTTCCTATTCCCAAAACAGTAACAGAAGAAATCAATCCTGCAACAGTGGTTGTGGAAGAAGCAGCACCTGCAACAATTAATTCTGCAGAAAATGAGATAAGTCCAGCACTCGCTGAAGCATCAAAAACGGAAACAAATATTCCTGCTGAAGAAGCAGCGCCTGCAACAGTTAATACAGCAGGAAATGCGAATAATCCAGAACCCGCGGAAGAACCAAAACCAAAAACAAATATTCACACTGAAGAAGCAACATCTGCAACAGTTAATATTACAGAAAATGAGAACAATCCAGAACCCGAGGAAGAACTAAAACTGCAAACAACTGTTCCTGTTCCCAAAACAGTAACAGAAATGAGCGAACCTGCTGCATTTTTTCTGGAAGGAAGAAGCCATGCAGCAGTCAATAGTGCAGAAAATGAGAATAATTCAGCACCCGCAGAAAAACCAAAAATTGAAACAAATGCTCCAGCTTTCAAAACAGCAACAGAACTGAGCGAACTTGCAGCAGCGCTTGTGGAAAAAACAAGCCCTGCAGCACACAAGAGCGCAGGAAATGAGAAAAATGCAGCACCCGCGGAAGAACTGAAAACGGAAACAAATCTTCCTGCTGAAGAATTAGTGCCTGAAACAGCTAAAACTACGGAAAATAAGAATAATCCAGCACCCGCGGTAGAACCAAAAACAGAAACATATATTCCTGCTCAAGAAGCAGTCCCTACAACAGTGAGTACAGCAGAAAATGCAAATAATCCAGCATCCGCCGAAGAACGAAAAACGGAAACAAATATTCTTGCTGAAGAAGCGCGTGCAACAGTTAATACTACAGAAATTGAGAACAATCCAGCTTCCGCGGAAGAGCCAAAAACGGAAACAAATATTCCTGCTCCGACAACAGCAACACAAGTGAGTGAATCTGCAACAATGGTTGCCGAAAAAGCAGCTCCTCCACCAAATAATACTACAGAAAGTGATAATAAACCAGCACCTGTGGAAGAACCAAAAAAGGAAACAAATGTTCCAACTCCCAAACTAGCAACAGAAGTGAGCGAACCTGCAACAGAGGTTACGGAACACAAAAACTATACAGCAGTCAATACTGCAGAAAAAGAGAAAAATCCAGCTCCCGTGGAAGAACCAAAAAAGGAAACAAATATTCCTGCTCAAGAGGCAGCACCTGCAACAGCTAATACTGCCGAAAATGCGAATAATTCACCAACCGCAGCAGAACCAAAAGCGGAAACAATTGATTCAGCTCCCAAAACAGCAACAGAAGAAAGCGAACCTGCACCAGTGGTTAAGGTAGAAGCAATTCCTACAACAGTTAATACTACAAGAAATGTGATAAATCCAGCAACCGCGCAAGAACCAGAAACGGAAACAAATCTTCAAGCTCCCAAAGCAGCAATAGAAGTGAGCGAACTTATAACAGTGGTTATGAAAGAAACAAGCCCTGCAGGAGTCAATACTGCAGAAAATGAGAATAATCCAGCACCCGCAGAACCAACAACGGAAACAAATCTTCCAGCACCCAAAACAGCAACAGAAGTGACCAAACCTGCAGCATTGGTTGTGGAAGAAACAAGCCATACAGCAGTCAATAGTGCAGAAAATGAGAATAATCTAGCACCCGCGGAAGAGCCAAAAACGGAAACAAATATTCCTGCCCAAGAGGCAGAACCTGCAACAGCTAATACTGCCGAAAATGCGAATAGTTCACCAACCGCGGCAGTACCAAAAGCGGAAACAATTGATCCAGCTCCCAAAACAGCAACAGAAGAAAGCGAACCTGCACTAGTGGTTGAAGAGGAAGCAATTTCTACAACAGTTAATACTACAGGAAATGTGGTAAATCCAGCAACCGCGGAAGAACTAGAAACTGAAACAAATCTTCCAGCTGCGAAAGCAGCAATAGAAGTGAGCGAACTTGCAACAGTGGTTATGGAAAAAACAAACTCTGCAGGAGTCCATACTACAGAAAATGAGAATAATGCAGCACCCGCAGAAGAACCAAAAACGGAAACAAATATTTCAGCTTCCAAAACAGGAGCGAAAGAAAGCGAACCTACAACAGTGGTTGTGGAAGTAGCAAGCCCTGGAGCAGTTAATACTACAGAAAATGTGGTAAATCCAGCAGCTGGGGCAGAATCAGAAAAGGAAACATATCTTCCAGCTCCGAAAACAGCAACAGAATTGAACGAACCTGCAACAGTGGTTGTGGTAGAAATAAGCCCTGCAGCAGTCAATACTACAGAAAATGAGAATAATCGAGCACCCACGGAAGAAACAAAAACGGAAACAAATCTTCCAGCTCGCAAAACAGCAACAGAAGTGACCGAACCTGCAACAGTGGTTCTGAAAGAAACAAGCTCTGCAGCAGCCCATAGTGCAGAAAATGAGAATGACCCAGCACCCGCGGAAAAACCAAAAATCGAAATAAATGTTCCAACTGCTAAAACAGCAACAGAGCTGGACGAGCCTGGAACAGTGGTTGTGGAAGAAACAATTACTGCAGGAATCAATACTGCAAAAAATGAGAATAATCCAGCACCCGCGGAAGAACCAAACCAGGAAACAAATATTTCTGCCCAAGATGCAGCACCTACAATAGTTAATACTGCAGAAAATGAGAATAATCCAGCACCCACGCAAATACCACAAACTGAAACCAATCTCCCAGCTCCCAAAACAGCAACAGAAATTAGTGAACCTGTTACAGTGGTTGTGGAGAAAACAAGCCACGCAGCAGTCAACACTGCAGAAAATCACAAAAATCCAGCACCCGCGGAAGAACCAAACACGGAAGCACATATTTCTGCCCAAAATGCAGTACTTGCAACAGTTAATACTGTAGAAAATTCGAATAATTTACCAATCGCGGAAGAACCAAAAGCGGAAACAACTCCCAGCACAGTAACAGAAGAAAGCGAACCTGATACAGTGGTTAAGGAGGAAGTAATCCCTGCAACAGTTAATACTACAGAAAATGTGGTAAATCCAGCAACCGCGGAAGAACCAAAAACGGAAACAAATCTTCCATCTCCCAAAACAACAACAGAAGTGAGCGAACCTGCAACAGCTGTTGTGGAAGAAACAAGCCGTGGAGCAATTAATACTGCAGAAAATATGAAAAATCTAGCACACTCGGAAGAACCAAAAACGGAAACAAATATATCTTCTCAAGAAGCAGCACCTGCAACAGTTAACACTGCAGAAAGTGAGAATAATCCAGTACCCGCAGAAGAGCCAAAAACAGAAAAAAATATTTCAGCTCGCAAAACAGTGACAGAAGAAAGCAAACATTCAACAGTGGTTGAGGAGAAAGTATCCCCTACAACAGTTAATACTACAGAAAATGTTGTAAATCCAGCACCCGTGGAAAAACTAAAATCGGAAACAAATATTCCTGATGAAGAAACAGCACCTGCAACAGATAAAACTGCAGAAAATGCGAATAATCCAGCACCCCCAGAAGAACCAAAAACGGAAACAAATATTCCTGCCCAACGAGCAGCACCGTACTATACTGCAAAAAATCCGGATAATCCAGCTTTAACGGAAGATGTTCCACCTTCCAAAACAACGACAAAAGTAAGCGAACCTATAACAGTGGTTGCGGAAGAAGTAATCCCTGAAGCAGTCAATACTGCAGAAAATGAGAATAATCTAGCACTCGCGGAAAAACTAAAAACGGATATAAATATTCCTCAAGAAACTGCACTTGCAACAGTTAATACTGCAGGAAATGAGAATAATCCAGTACTCGCGGCAGAACCAAAAACGGAAACAAATATTCCAGCTCCCAAAGCAATAACAGAAGTGAGCGAAACTGCAACGGTAGTTGTGGAAGAAGAAACACCTGCAACAGTTAATACTGCACAAAGTGAGAATAATTCAGCACCCGCGGAAGAACTGAAAACGGAAATAAATGTTCCAGCTCCCAATACAGCTACAGAAGTGAACGATCCTGCAACAGAGATTGTGGAAGAAGCAGACCCTGTAGCAATCAATACTGCAAAAACTGAGAATAATCTAGCACCCGCGGAAGGAGCAGCTCCTACAACAGTTAATACTGCAGAAAAAGAGAATAATTCATCACCCGCGGAAGAACCAAAACCAGAAACAATTACTCCTGCTCAAGAAACAGCACTTTCAGCAGTTAATACTACAGAAAATGAGAACAATCCAGTGTCCACGGTAGATCCAAAAATCGAAACAAATGTTCCAGCTCCCAAAACAGCAACAGAAGTGAACGATCCTGCAACAGTGATTGTGGAAGAAGCAGACCCTGTAGCAGCCAATACTGCAAAAAATGAGAATAATCTAGCACCCGCGGAAAAACTAAAAACGAATACGAATATTTCTGCGCAAGAAACAACACCTGCAACAGTTAATACTGCAGAAAATGAGAACGCACGCGCGGAAGGACAAAAAACGGAAACAGTGAGCGAAGTGAGCGAACCTGCAACAGTGGTTGTGGAAGAAGCAGCAGTTAATGCTGCAGAAAATGCGAATAATGCAGCACCCACGGTAGAACCAAAAACGGAAACAAATCTTCCAGTTCCCAATACAGCAACAGAGTTGAGCTATCCTCCAACAGTGGTTGTGGAAACAAAAAGCCCTGCAGTAGTCAATATTGCAGAAGGAGACATAAATGCAGTACCTGCGCAAGAACCAAAAACGGAAACAAATATTCCCGTTCTTGAAACAGCACCTACAACAGTTAATATTGCAGAAAATGAGAATAATCCACCAACGGAAACAAATCTTCAAGCTCCCGAAACAACAACAGAAATGAACGAACCTGCAACGGTTGTTGTGGAAGAAGCAGACCCTGTGGCAGTCAATACTGCAAAAAATGCGAATAATCCAGCTCCAGCAGAAGAACCGCAAATGAAAAAAAAAATTTCAGATCCCAATACAACAACAGAAGTAAGCGAACCTGCAACAGTGGTTATGGAAAAAGCAGCACCTGCAACAGTTAATACTGCAGAAAATGAGAATAATCCAACACCCGCGGAAGAACTAAAATCGGAAACAAATATTCCAGCTCCCTATACAGCAACAGAAGTGAATGAATCTGCATCAGGCTATGCAGCAATAGAAGTGAGCGAAACTGCAACAGTGGTTGTGGAAGGAGCAGCGCCTACAACAGTTAATACTGCAGAAAATGAGAATAATCCATCACCCGCGGAAGAACCAAAACCAGAAACAATTACTTCTGCTCAAGAAACAGCAGTTGCAACAGTTAATACTACAGAAAATGAGAACAACCCAGTGCCCGCGGAAGAACCAAAACCAGAAACAATTACTCCTGCTCAAGAAACAGCAGTTGCAACAGTTAATACTACAGAAAATGAGAACAACCCAGTGCCCACGGTAGATCCAAAAATCGAAAAAAATGTTCCAGCTCCCAAAACAGCAACAGAAGTGAACGAACCTGCAACAGTTGTTATGGAAGAAACAGCACCTGCAACAGTTAATACTGCAAAAACTGAGAATAATCCATCACCCGCGGAAGAACCAAAATCGGAAACAAATATTCCTGCTCCCTCTACAGCAACAGAAATGAACGAACCTGTATCAGTGGTTGTGGAAAAAGCAAAGCATACCACAGTTAATACTGCAGAAAATTATTATAATCCAGCACCCGCGGAAGTACCAAAAATGGAAATAAATGTTTCAGATCCCAACACAACAACAGGAGGAAGCGCACCTGCAACAGTGGTTGTGGAAGAAGCAGCACCTGCAACAGTTAATACTGCAGGAAATGAGAATAATGCAGAACCAAAAACGGAAACAAATGTTCCAGCTCCATATAAAGCAACAGAAGTGGGCGAGCCTGTATCAGTGGTTGTGGAAGAACCAGTACCTGCAAAAGTTAATACTACAGGAAGTGAGAATAATCGAGTACCTCCGGAAGAACCAAAAACGGACGCAAATGTTCCAGCTCCCTATGCAGCAATAGAAGTGAGCGAACCTGCAAGATTGGTTGTAGAAGGAGCAGCGGCTCTAACAGTTAATACTGCAGAAAATGAGAATAATGCAATACCCGCGGAAGAACCAAAACCAGATCCAATTATTCCTGCTCTAGAAACAACACTTGCAACAATTAATACTACAGAAAATGAGAATAATCCAGTACCCGCGGAAGATCCAAAAACGGAAACCAACGTTCCAGTTCCCAACACAGCAACAGAAGTGAGCGATCCTGAAACAGTGGTTGTGCAAGAAGCAGACCCTGTAGCAGTCATAACTGAAAATGTGAATAATCCAGCACCAGCAGAAGAACAGCAAATGAAAGAAAAATTTTCAGATTCCAAAACAACAACAGAAGTAAGCGAACCTGCAACAGTGGTTATGGAAAAAGCAGCACCTGCAACAGTTAATACTGCAGAAAATGAGAATAATCCAACACCCGCGGAAGAACCAAAATCGGAAACAAATATTCCAGCTCCCTATACAGCAACAGAAGTGAATGAATCTGCATCAGTGGTTGTGGAAGAAGGAGAGCATACAACAGTTAATACTGTAGAAAATGATTGTAATGCAGCACCCGCGGAAGAACCAAAACCAGAAACAATTATTCCTGCTCAAGAAACAGCAGTTGCAACAGTTAATACTGCAGGAAATGAAAATAATGCTGTACCCGCGGAAGAACCAAAAACGGAAACAAATATTCAAGCTCCATATAACGCAACAGAAGTGAGCGAACCTGCAACAGTTTCTGTGGAAGAACCAACACCTGCAAAAGCTAATATAGCAGTAAATAAGAATAATCGAGTACCTGAGGAAAAACGAAAAACGGAAGCAAATGTTCTAGCTCCCTATGCAGCAATAGAAGTGAGCGAAACTGCAACAGTGGTTGTGGAAGGAGCAGCGCCTACAACAGTTAATACTGCAGAAAATGAGAATAATCCAACACCCGCGGAAGAACCAAAATCGGAAACAAATATTCCAGCTCTCTATACAGCAACAGAAGTGAATGAATCTGCATCAGTGGTTGTGGAAGAAGGAGAGCATACAACAGTTAATACTGTAGAAAATGATTGTAATGCAGCACCCGCGGAAGAACCAAAACCAGAAACAATTACTCCTGCTCAAGAAACAGCAGTTGCAACAGTTAATACTACAGAAAATGAGAACAACCCAGTGCCCGCGGAAGAACCAAAAACGGAAAAAAATGTTCCAACTCCCAAAACAGCAACAGAAGTGAACGAACCTGCAACAGTTGTTGGGGAAGAAACAGCACCTGCAACAGTTAATACTACAAAAAGTGAGAATAATCCAGCATCCGCGGAAGAACCAAAATCGGAAAAAAATATTCCTGCTCAAGAAACAGCACCTGCGACAGTTAATAATACACAAAATGAAAATAATCCAACAGAAGACCGAAAAACGGAAAAATATGTTCCAGCTCCCAATACAGCAACAGAAATGAGTGAAGCTTCAACAGCGGTTGTGGAAGGAGCAGCGCTTGCAACAGTTAATACTGCAGAAAATGAGAATAATCCAGCACCCGCGGAAGAACCAAAACCAAACACAATTACTCCTGCTCAAGAAACAGCACTTGCAACAGTTAATACTACAGAAAATGAGAATAATCCAACAGAAGACCCAAAAACGGAAGAAAATGCTCCAGCTCCCAATACAGCAACAGAAATGAGCGAACCTGCAACAGCGGTTGTGGAAGGATCAGCGCCTACAACAGTTAATACTGCAGAAAATGAGAATAATGTAGCACCAGCGGAAGAACAAAAAACACAAATAAATATTTCTGCTCAAGAAGTAGCACCTGTAACAGTTAATACTGCAGAAAATGAGAATAATGCAGTACCCGTGAAAGAACCAAAGCCAGAAACAATTATTCCTGCTCAAGAAACAGCACCTGCCACAGTTAATACTGCAGTAAATGAAAATAATGCTGTACCCGCGGAAGAACCAAAAACGGAAACAAATGTTCCAGCTCCATATAAAGCCACAGAAGTGGGCGAACCTACAACAGTGGTTGTGGAAAAACTAGCACCTGCAAAAGTTAATACTGCAGGAAATGAGAATGATCGAGTACCTCCGGAAGAACCAAAAACGCAAACAAATGTTCCAGCTGCCTATGCAGTAATAGAAGTTAGCGAATCTGCAACAATGGTTGTGGAAGGAGCAGCACCTACAACAATTAATACTGCAGAAAATGAGAATAATTCAATACCCGCGGAAGAACCAAAACCAGAAACAATTATTCCTGATCAAGAAACAGCACCTGCAACAGTTAATACTGCAGGAAATGAAAATAATTCAGTACCCGCAGAAGAACCAAAAACGCAAACAAATATTAAAGATCCATATAAAGCAACAGAAGTGGACGAACCTGCAACAGTCGTTGTGGAAGAACCAATACCTGCGAAAGTTAATACTGCAGGAAATGAGGATAATCGAATACCTGAGGAAGAACGAAAATCGGAAGCAAATGTTCCAGCTCCCTATGCAGCAATAGAAGTGAGCGAAACTTCAACAGTGATTGTGGGAGAAGCAGCGCCTACAACAGTTAATAATGCAAATAATGAGAATAATGCAACACCTGTGGAAGAACCAAAGCCAGAAACAATAATTCCTGCTCAGGAAGCAGCACCTGCCATAGTTAATACTGCAGGAAATGAAAATGATGCAGTACCCGCGGAAGAACCAAAAACGGAAACAAATGTTCCAGCTCCAGTGGGCGACCCTGCAACAGTGGTTGTGGAAAAACCAGCACCTGCAAAAGTTAATACTGCAGGAAATGAGAATGATCGAGTACTTGCGGAAGAACCGAAAACGGAAGCAAATGTTTCAGCTGGCTATGCAGCAATAGAAGTGAGCGAAACTGCAACAGTGGTTGTGGAAGGAGCAGCGCCTACAACAGTTAATACTGCAGAAAATGAGAATAATCCATCACCCGCGGAAGAACCAAAACCAGAAACAATTACTCCTGCTCAAGAAACAGCACTTTCAACAGTTAATACTACAGAAAATGAGAACAATCCAGTGCCCACGGTAGATCCAAAAATCGAAAAAAATGTTCCCAAAACAGCAACCGAAGTGAACGAACCTGCAACAGTTGTTATGGAAGAAACAGCACCTGCAACAGTTAATACTGCAAAAAATGAGAATAATCCAGCACCCGCGGAAGAACCAAAATCGGACACAATTATTCCTGCTCTAGAAACAGCACCTACGATAGTTAATACTGCAGAAAATGAGAATAATCCAACAGAAGACCCAAAAACGGAAAAAAATGTTCCAGCTCCCAATACAACAAAAGAAATGAGAGAACCTGCAACAGTGATTCTGGAAGGAGCAGCACCTGTATCAGATAATACTGCAAAAAATGTCGATTATCTAGGAGTGCCGGAAAAACCAAAAACTGAAATAAATGTTGCAGGTCTTGAAGCAGCAGTAGAAATTAGTAAATCTGCAAACGAAATTTTAGAAAAAACACCACCTTCTTTAAACTCACACACAGGAAAACAAATTTTATCTCCAGAAGCAAAATCTTCGCTAAGCGAAACTACGGTACATATACTACCTAAAAAAGGGATAACCGAAGAATCTCGATCTGCGATACCGGCTGAAACTGAAGATAAGCCGCTAAGCACTGAACATATCATTGAATCTTCCGCAGTAGTGTCGATAAATGAAACTCTATTACAAAGATATATACCAACGCTACCTGAAGAACAAGCTAGCATAACTACGGAAGGCTCTGGCGAAAATATTTCAAAACAGGTTTTTTTTGGAGACATGCGAGTAATTCCAGAAGTTGTTTTTCCTGATGAATATCCAGGTAATTTTGCAACCGGAAGCTAATACTATACTGTCGTTCGCATTACTTATTTCGTGCTGTAAACATTTCTTCTCGTAAAGCCTATTAAAAAGCTTTTAGTTATAAAAAAATAAAATTACCTATTGAACCTATTGAATATTAAATAGGTGTAAAAACTAAAGTTGCTTCATTTATGAGTATTAAGTTCAAATTGCTTTGTTACATTCATGTTCTAATGCATCTTTTGCCAATTATTTACTTCTTGTAAGTAATTTCTGCTCTGAAATTCCTCTTTAAGGCGGTGCTAGTTTGGAGTCTAATACAGACGATAGCTCTACAACTGTAATAGATATGTCTACAACAACAGAGTGTAAAACTAACAGCAGCTTTGATACCGAAAGTTCTTCTTCAGAGCCCATTCCTACTAACAATATTAACACAATTCCTAATACCAATGGCACAATCTTACCTGATAGTATTACTAATATAAATTTACTATCCAAATCCCCTTCAGCTGAGGAAGACCCAGTAAGGTCTCTAAAGCATTTAATACCAGGTAAAATAAACTAAAGTTTGGATTTGTACACAAATTGTTAATTCTAACTGGCGTTGTAGGTTCCATAGCTGAACGTGAGCACAAAAAGTGGTACAATGCTGTCGAAATGCCCAATAATCCCTACGCACCTGAGGCTCTTATAAGACGTCTTAGTGATGGGCCTGAAAGACCAATGGACATTCCGAGTAAAAGCCCTGTTCTTGAAAAATCCTCCGACGATGAAGCAAAGGATTTGAGAACTGAAGAAAACGAAGAAGGGAAAGTTGATTATAAAAGGTAGGAGATATTTCTAAAACGATTAAAATGCCGAAATTTGTTCCGCTTGTTACTAAACAACAAATTCAAGTAGAATCATCAAAATACGATAGTAATCTTACTAATTACTCTGTTTACAGATATAGCAGAGACTACTACATAAACGATTCCAAGCATGCAAGTGGATCCAGACAATATGCTTCAGCATCCAAGTTGCGGCAAAGTCAATCTATCGACGGCGATAAAGAGGTAACTAACAAAGATCATTACAGTAGCTATTGGCAAGTTCCATCATTGGTTAAGAGAACGTCTTCATTGAGAAGTTTCAAAAGCGATCAGTCACACTATTCAAATATTTTTTGCTCAAGGAAAAAGAGCCGAGACCAAACAATACAGCAAGATTTCAATACACTACCAAAAACACTGTCCGAATTCGAAAAGAAGCTGTTGCATGGCGACTTAAGAAGGAACAGTTTCAGATCGAGGCTGTCGACGAAGAATTTTGTACTTAATCCGATTTTCGACAGCAATAGGGGAGAATCTGAAGATACAACTGAACCTGATTCAGGAATTGAAAGTTTTACTAGCTCTACGACTAACAGCGACAAAACCAATTTATGCGATTCTCTTTCTGACGCGAAGCACACGAAAAATAATGATCACACAATTTTGAGTTCCATTCAAAGATCAGCGGGTTTACGGTCTAAGGACTTTACTTATTTGTGGTGATTGCTTTTCAAACTACAATCATTTTAATATGTTTAATTTAACTTTATTTATTGTTTTTTTTCTGAAATACTTTATATTAGCGTTTATTTGAATAAAATGACGTAGTTGGGTGGAACAAATGTTTTAGTAAAATTTATCACTTTAAGTAATGTTAAAATGAAAACGCAAACGTATTGGTGCCGCGCATTTCGCTTGAGGTAAGTACTTCAAAATATACAAATATATGTTCAATTTCCAATTTCATGGTGGTTCTAACTATGGCTCAGAAAAAAGTTTTACTAATACATTTGTTTCATTGCGAGAATGTGTACTAATTCATAAATTTATACATTCATTTTTATTGCTTCCTGTAGTGGTAAGCGGACGCACTTTAGAAATTTTTTTAATATTTAAAACCAGCAAAAAAAATAAACATAAAATATACATAAGCTCTCAATTTAATATTGGTACCTTAAATAGTTCAGAAAATATTATAATGGTATGAGGTAATTTGAAGCTAATGAGATATATGATATTAAATCGATACCGCTAAATCAATTACCTCAGAAGATTAGTTTAAACCCAATAAAGAGTAATAAAAATTAAAAATTATACAAGTTTTCCTTGAAAAATTACGGAAAGAACTTTTTAGATGTATCTAATTGGAAAACATAAAATCATATTACTTCTATGATTTGCTTTTGTTGATAAGCAAAAAGTTATATTAAATTTCGCATTAAAATAATATCTTAATTTCCAAAAAGTCTAAAATCTTATAATATTCGCCGAACTTACGTAAATGTATGTTAATTTTGTATGTATATCACATCATTTGCTAAGAAGATAATCTTCTTTCCGGCCACATAAAAATGCATTTTTGAGCCAATGCACTCATTCATTTTTGTTTTTAACTTTTTTAGCTTTTATTTAAAGTTATCTCAAAAATTCAAGTCAAACAAAGAGTTATTCTTATTTAAATTCAAGTCTACTGTGCCATATTGTTATAGTCACTTTCAAAATGTATCTTTAACCGATATTGCGTTGAAGATTTCCACAACGCGTACGTACCTATTTCAAAAATAAATCGAAAATACTACCTAAATATTTTCGCATAAATTCTGTTTTATATATGAACCAATAAATGTGTCCAAAGGACCACCTCCTTGATTTAAAATTATTTCATTAAAAATATGATTGCAAATTGTTTTTACTTATCAGACACATTCCATTTCATAATGACTTTCACTGAATTTATGTTATTAGTGATAAAAAATATTATCAGCCTACCGATGAGTGCTGATAACAAAATTTATTACGAGAGCTCACCTGCTTGTCTCAGTACACGGGGCAGCTAAAGAACTATATTGATACTAACTCATTTAACATTAATATATCAAAAACGTACAATCAGTTTTGGTTGTTTAGAAGTATTTAATAAAACGATTAATTTCCTGATTAATTTCTATCAATTTATCAAATTCAGGTTCCGACAAAACAAAACGTTCAACCGACAAGCGGTGATGATAAGAATCAAAATTTGTTCTTCGCCAAGCCAATTCGTGTAGATGAGTGTGATCCTATTTTATCAAAAGCAACAAAGGTAGAACACCTCAGTACACCGGAAAGGGACTATTATATTCTTCCAAACGACGAAGCATTCAATTTGAAAAGATCTTCTACACCATCGGACCACAATTCATCACAAACTTCAGATAGTTTGCCAACTAGTGAAGATTCTGACACAGTGCGAATATATGATTTGAATAAGCAAGAAACGAGGATTATTAAGGACGACACGCCAAAAACTCCAATAAATACTCCGGCTAGACCAACTGTGCTTTCATTTAGTCCAAAGACTCCTGCGCCAACAAAAGTTGGTACTCCAACAAAAGTTGTAACACCACCAGCGCTGCGATTTTTACAACCAAAGAGAAAACTGTTCGATCCTAAGTTCATAATGGCCGCGAATTCGGAACAGACATCGCCAATATTCGAGACGAAACAGGTATGGTGCATGTAAACCTTTAAATTATATTTAAACTTATTATCTTTATTAAGGTCGCCCAAACGCCAAGTAGTGATATTCCGGAAAAACCAGTGATTGAAAAAGAGGTAGCATCTTCGCTTCCATCAGTGAAAGCTTTAGCAAGAGCTTTCCTAATGGCTTCTTCAAAGGCCTCCGCCGCGACTGTAAACAAACCGAAGGTATAAAATTGCTTTAATTTTGTCGTTTGAAGCACTAAAGGCAACATATCCCCTTATTATGTCTTCCTTTTTTTGTGCTGTGATCCACAACAGGTGAAACTGCGTGTGGTAAATATCTCAATGTGTATCTTTTTTCTACGAAATTCTGAAATATTTCTATAAGTAGCATATTTCGACTTTTTACTTAATTTAATTTCAATTTACAATTGTATTTGTTGTTGTTGTTAAATGTAAGTAATTGATAAATCTTTTTCCTTATGTCCTTATTAAGCCACAAACAGCGACAATAACGTCGATAAATTTAAAAATGCCTTTTTCGAAGAAATATTTTCAGAATTCTTTATGTTTGAAAACAGGTGGAAAGAATATTTGGTTCATTAAACTCTTCACTTCTAGGCATCATCTTGGCAATCGATTGATCTCAGAAATGATGTACCAATTGAAGAGGAACTTAAAAGTTCTGAAGGAGCAACAGGTGCTTCACCACACTCCTATTCGCCGCCCTATGAACAAGAATACTGTCCGGTGGCTTTACCTGAAATGTAGGGAAAATCATACAAATTTGATAAAAGCTATTTTAATAAATTAAATTAAATTTTAACAGACCATCAATTGATAAAGAAGTAATCGAAGAAAAGCAACCAGAACCACAAACTCCTCAACCCGAAGAGCAGCCCCCCAACAGTCCTACATTAACACCAGGACAGCTACGAAACAGTATTGCTTTCTTTGAGAATTTAAAAAACAAATAAATATTCAAAGAGAATCAAATCGAATACAAAATTAGCTTGAGTTTCTTCTGCGATAGGTAGCTCCTACGAAGATACTTTAAACTAAATAAACCAAATTAAATAAAAATAACAAGAATACGTAACAAGTCTCAAATGTGCCATTCTCTCAACTTTGCTTATATACCAAAAATATCAACCCAGTCAAAGCTAAGTAACAAACTCTACGGAAGCAGAATTTTATCTACTGCTTATTTTATAAACTAAACGAAGACTAGTGATGATCTAAGAACAGAAGTACATATATGTAATTGTTTTTTATCTCTTATAAAGTGAAATATCATTCACACTGCGTTGCTTGTATTTATGATGGAGAAATTGACGAATTAATGTAAATAATCAAAGTGAAATATAAAAAAAAATAAATAAATGTACACAATCAAATATATAATTTGTTGAATTCATTGTACTGTTTTTCATTTTTCCCGTCTAACTGGTTTTCGCATTCAGTTATATTAGCTTCCTTTTGAGAAGTGATAAGGGTAAATTTTGATATAAGTTTATAGAACTTTTTAAATTAATAGTTTTGTGCTTTGATTTTTAGTCTATATCTTCTACCTTTCTATAAAGCTGTGCCTCCAAAATATCTTTTATAACTAAATCATGGGGCAATTAATTGGCTGCTATTGCAACCACGAAGCTTGGCGACTTTGAGCCTTAATTTCGGCAGGATATATCACTTATAGCTCGCAAGCAAAAATGCTCCAACATTTTACGTTTTTGAGGAAAATAGGGGTAAAATGAAACTGTTTCTTTAAAAAAAAAATTAGTAAACCCTTATATAGAAATATGTAATACCATCATTTTATAGCTCTTACTACGAGTGTGTGCAAGATTGATTATTTTGATATAATAACTAAAGGCTCAAATTGTTATTGATTTCTGAAGAAATAACATTTTTTACTGGTTGGTAATGAGCAGTGAAATCTACGAAATCAGATAAATCAACGCTAGAACCAGCAGAAATGAAGTTAGAAAAGAGTTTTCAGAAATACAATTTATTTCATATTATGGTATTAGTTATGAAATTACGAAGGAAATATCTATCATCAGTATCAAGGATTTTAAAAACGAAACAGTAATAATACCCTTATTTTAAATTTTTGAATTTATTGAATCAATTTCCGACGTTATTTTTTACCTAAAGTTAGGAACGAAAGTAGAGATATCCCATATAGGACCTTTGATACTATATGTGACACCAAAGATCATGAAATACTAGATATGACACTCTCTATACAAGCCCAAAGCTCTAACCCATATGTAATTTCTAAAACAGCCTGGAGAAAACTTTCCCATTAGAAAAACAGCAAAGAACTACTGTTTCCAATGCCTTATCTAAATTTCAATAAGAATGAAAAAGATAAGAATAGGCAGCCAAATATTCTCACTACAGCACTTACAGTGTTATACAATAAGGTGCAGCGTTTTTTTATCACGCATTTTTAAAGGCGGGACAAAGTCTCTGTTGTGCTGTGTGCCTCTGCATGCATGGTGCTAATGCCGTTCCCGCATTATGCTCAGGCATAGGAAAATCCTGAATCGATAATAGGAAAAAGGCAGGCAGCACACACAGAGCATATATACGGTTGCGGGCTTTTCACTGTGCATTTTTAAAGGCCGAACAAAGTGGTCGAGCGTGATAAATGATAAATAGCATTACGATTCATATCGTTCCTTTATTTTTATAAACTTCGACTTCGTTTCTAGAGTGGTTTGGTAACTAAATATCAAAGATGTGCAAGTAGAGATAGTTTCCTGAAAATAGCAAAACCCAGTGTTACGTTGATCCATTTTTTTATGTATTCAATTTAAATTTAAATCTATTATTGTATATATTTAATTTTCAAACTTTAAACCGTTTTACATTCTACAATTTGCGGTATTTTTCTCCTATTTACAGCTCTTCAACCCTTAGCTTTGAAATTATCTCATAAATCAACTCAATTTTGCTGACAAACTGTTTCTCATCTGAAATTGTTAAGTTTACTTACTTCTCAAGTTTAAACTCCATAACCATAATTAATAACTGCACACACAAAAAAAGTCGAAACAATATCTACTTGTTTCCGCAAAACCTCGTAAGCGGGAGTTGTAACATTTATGACCATTCGCCGTTCAATCCGCCATGGACAACCCTAAGCATAAAATTGCAAAACAAAACATTGCAATTGGATCTAACATGCCACTTTAGCTGGCAAACAGAAATTGTTGTACAGTGGATTTTACGTGGACGTTTTACATACGTCACTATGACATTTTGTTGCTATATATCTGAAACGCTGAGATTTTTTAGAAGTATTAAGCTAATTTAAGCATTTAACGAGTTAGTGATGCACGAGATTTAATTAAAACAACTTCCTGCTTTATACTAACTGACTACCTAATGTGAAAAATAATTGTGGAAGATCATCGGCAAAAATGAAACGACAAAAGTATGTCGAATAAGGATAAATCAAACCTTGGCAGATTTTTCCTAATAAATTCACATTTAAGGGGTTATAGCGAACTTGAAAGTGAGGATGACTACTTTCCGATGCAAAATGTCCAACAAAAGAAATTTACCAATTTGTTAGAAGCTCAAGTTCAAAATGGGGACACATTGCAGGCGCTAGCTTTGAAATTTCACTGTACGGTGGGTAAATAGCTCATATTGAATAATCCCCTCACTTTATTAAATATTTTATAGGTGGCAGAGATAAAGCGATTAAATAAAATTGATAAGGACAACGAAATTTTCGCAAGAAAGACTATTAAAGTGCCAATTACACCTCATTCAATTCTCCTAGAAACTCTCCCTATAGTGCACAAAAGTGGCCAAAGCAGCCCCAAACATAGAGAGAATGGAAATTCAAACAATCCTTTTCTGGATAGTAAGCTGGACGAGAAATTGCTGGTTGCCTCCGTAAACTCTTCGGGAACACAAAATGATAGCGGCGACACTATTAACAATATTATTCTGAACTCTACGGTTAGGCGGGAAGAATACGCAGATAATCACAGAGATGGTATAGGGTAGACATTTAATTTGTTTCTTTTCTGGCACATAGAAAATATTTCAGGGCATTCTAAAAGGGATCCACTGCTGAGCGGTGAACTAGACGAAACGATTCCACAACCAGTTCCAATACGAGGACCAGTGGAGAGCATATTCGATTGCTCTGGATCGGATTGTGATATATCGTGGATTTGTTTATTTATTTGTATCTTAGCTCTATGCTTTGCAATTCCACTAGTGTACGTTTTCTACGTAGCTGAGCACCTGGAAAGATTTCACCATAGCGCACATTAAGCGCGAAATATAATACAACTGAGCATAATTTGCTGCAATTTAGCGATTTTCACCAAGCAAATTTGTTCAGTTGACTGGACCGGCGGGCAAAGTATTTTTTCTAGAAATATTTTCTACATATGATAAGTGCCTTGGAAGAAACTGGTTTTTTCAATTGTCTCGGGAGCGTTTGTGTAATGGTTAAATTATTGTTTTGTAAAATAGTTGTGAAAATGGGCGACAATAAAACCTTTTTCAGAAAATGTTCGTACTCGTGAGAGAAGCTGAATTAATCTTTGTACCTACAATATATCCTTTGCGGGTGAAAAATTGGTCTATTTCGACTTCAAATAATAGCCAGTAATGTAAAATAAAGAATGCAAGAAATCTGTATTTAATTTAGCAATTCTAAAAACAGTTTTCCA
>OZ017773.1:39891436-39949436 GCA_963969385.1 Philonicus albiceps
TAGAACGGAGGTATAAGAATTTTATCTCAGGGTCAAATATTTTGTTTAAAGCGAGAGCCTATCCTAGTTGTTTTCAAAAAACTACCTCTACGTGCCAAAAAGAATCAGTAACTTAGTTTTAGAAAGCCACAATAGAATGCAGAGCAACTGGCATAAGTTAAGAATTATTAGGCAATTTTTGTTTATCTTATAAAGAATTGATCCTATTTGCGCAGTCCAAAAATATACCAATCAGCCCTCCGTTTCTGCACGTGTGTTGTCGGTAAAATGAATGCAAACAAATTAAAAAAAACAAAAGACATCTTTGACCCTTGCGAAAAACGGGAAAAAAGGTTCTATGGTATTAGGCATTATTTACTATGGTTCCATGGTATTAGGAATTATTTACTTAAATGAAGAACACTCTTCCTCCGAAATGAGTAATAATTCTGGTGAAATTTATAGCTTGGAAAGTTTTCAGGTAGCGAGACTGTAATTCGATAAATAAATGAATAAAGATGGCATTTCAAATTTATTTAGTTAGTATAGTAGCTCTTCAAATATTGTTTTATATATTTGAAGAGGTATATTCAATCTAGCAAAAAAAACATATTTTTTTAATTACCTTTAACTGAATATTAGGCTTTTATTTTGAGGAAAAATAAAAATTTGGTTTTATTTATACTATGTAAATAGAATCAATTTTTACTACTGCATTGGAAAATATAAAAATTTTATTATTATTTTCTATAAGTCATGCACCAGAAACTCTAAATGTTCTCGATAACCAGATCTTAATTACACCTTTTAAACTTTCGCCGCAAGAAAAAACGAGAACACGATATTGAAAAATATCAAGAAATTTGTTTTTATAACTTCATTGTTTTCATCAATATGGTAAAAAAACAACAAATTTACCTTGAAAATACTCAGCCATTTGTTCTAAAAATAACGTTTTTACTTTACGTTTATGTGGCAGCCCTATTAAGCGAAATCCTCTTTCTGAGCACATCCTAAAAACATATGATTTTGAATTGTCAGGTTGAAAGTTACGATTTTTCACGTATTTTTATCTACCTGGATCTGAAAAAAGGTAATTACATAAATCTCCGATAATAATGCATTACTTTAATCGCAAGAACGCTGTTTAAAAACCCGCACAAGTCGAATTAATCATCGGTTGGCAATTTGCTGTCTCGCTCTGAATGCATTTTAATGGCATTCCCAAGAACATCCCGCCAAAATTACGCAGCAAGGAGCATTGCCTTGCGTTTCATTTTAGATTTTCATTTCGAAATTGACTGAGGACCGTACAAGACCAAAGTTACTTTAGTTGATCCACAAAAGAGTAATTTTTTATAGTAACGTCATTACCTTTATTACTTAAGTCAAAAATTTTAAGAAATGTTTCGTAGTGAAAATACCGGTGTTTTCGAAAAGGAAAATATGGAGCAGCTCTCGCTAAAAGTAAGCGGTATTTTTAATTAATAATGACTTTATTTTAACAAGCTCCTTTATTTCAAAGAGCCCCAGGAAAATTTTGTCGGAAAATACAGCAAATGTAAAGAAACTCCACTTAGAATCGCCCCAGAAGGAAAAATCGAAGGACACTTCAATTGCAAACAAATCATCGGCCCCTTTTGATCCCGAGCTTGAGCCATTGCTCAGGGAGAATCCACGACGCTTTGTCATCTTCCCTATAGCCTACCCAGACATATGGCAAATGTACAAGAAGGTAAGTGAACCCTTTTAAACACGCTTCTCTATTGAAATTTGTAGGCTTCTTTTGAAGCATTCTTAGGGATATCATCTATTTTCGGAGTTTTTAGACGTAAAAATGCACGTCCACATAGTAGGAACGAAAATAGAAGTTGAGTCCCAAAAAGTTGTTTTGTGTAGAACTGGCCATAATTTGAATAAAATTCAAACTGTTATCTTAAATTATAAATCAATATGTTATTCCTTCAAATTATTTATAGGAAAAATTCCGAGAGGCAGTCTTGTTTTAATGATCCTTTTGCTGGTGTGGCATTTAACGTCATCAAAAAATTCGCGCCACCAGCATAAATTTCCCGCCAAAAATGTTAATCATCAAATATCTTGTTTAGTTTTTGTCGGTAAATAAAGCCGCTTAAATGCGATGTGAAAGAATGTTGTGAAATATGTGCGTCTACTGGAAAAAAAAAGTTCCCCGCCGTTGCATTTATTTTGCCGCCAAATGAAGTAATGCGCAGCTTTCGCAGAAAATTTGTTTATAGATCATGCGAAAGTGAATCATTGGGTATATCGCGGCGTTGTTAGTATCCGTGCAATAGGCGTAGGAAGTTATTTTTATCTAGAAATTGGGAATTTATATTCTATTTGCATTTGCGGGAAGGGTGAATTAACTATTTACTACTTGTCCACATGTGTGTTGATTTATCTGTGGATGACAAATGATAGATTTTTAATAATTCTACAATAGGTTTAAAATTGTTTTCTTTTAAAAAGTTGTACGAAAGACAAAATCTCTTTAAACCAAGAATTTGTGATTAAAGATTTAGCTTATATAAATTATTTAATTGAGAAGGCAGTCCTTTTGCAAAGTATTTCAAAATGAACTGGGGAAAATGTATGCATGAATTATGTTTCAGGCTGAAGCTTCTTTTTGGACCGTTGAGGAGGTAAATCTATCCAATGACTTGCAGCACTGGGAAAAATTATCAGCAGGCGAAAAACATTTCATTTCGCATGTTTTGGCTTTCTTCGCGGCGTCAGATGGCATAGTCAACGAGAATCTCGTGGAGCGGTTCAGCCAGGAAGTCCAAATACCAGAGGCTCGATTTTTCTATGGTTTTCAAATTGCTATAGAAAATGTTCACTCAGAGATGTACAGCATCTTAATTGATACTTATGTTAAGGATACTAAAGAAAGGTTTGGTTCAAATGAATTTATTTATGATTATCTTAAATACAAAACATTCGTTTTTTCTTTTAGAGAGTTCCTGTTTAACGCAATCGAAACATTGCCTTGCGTTAAGAAGAAGGCTGATTGGGCTCTAGCGTGGATCGCGAGCAAGTCAGCCAATTTTGGGGAAAGAATAATTGCTTTTGCCGCCGTCGAAGGAATCTTCTTTAGCGGCAGCTTTGCTTCCATTTTTTGGCTTAAGAAGAGGGGCATTATGCCTGGTTTAACTTTCTCAAATGAAATGATCTCCCGTGACGAGGGCCTACATTGTGATTTCGCCTGCCTAATGTTCAAACATTTAGTGCAGAAGCCCAGCAAAGAAAGGATTATTGATATCATCACAGAGGCAGTTAAAATCGAACAAGAATTCTTAACTGACGCCCTACCCGTAAATCTCATTGGAATGAATTGCAAATTGATGTGCCAATACATCGAATTCGTCGCAGACAGGCTTCTCGTCGAACTAGGTGTTGGCAAGGTAAATACTTATTTATCTTATATTAAAACACAAGCTTATGAGATTGTAATTTTTTTTTAGATTTATTACTCAACGAATCCGTTTGACTTCATGGAAATAATTTCACTTGACGGTAAGACAAATTTCTTTGAGAAAAAAGTGGGAGAGTACCAAAAGATGGGTGTAATGGAGAATCAGACAGATATCGTTTTTACGCTGGATGACGATTTTTAAAACCTCCACAGTATTCGCTTTTTTCTTCCTTAATTTTATCGTTGTGTACCTTGTCTTTACGTACCTTTAATCCTTTTATGTTATATTGACTGAAGCATTTCGCGAAAGAGATTGTTTCTAAAAGTAAAACATGCACAGATAATTGGATTTGCATTGGTTTTATGGGAGTCTAATATTAGTTTATTTGTATATTTTTATAATAAAGAAAAAAAACTATTTTACTGACAATGGCTAGTTTGAACTCCTTTTAGAAATTTGAACTATTACAAAATATTACGAGGCACAGTGGAAGTGCTGATTGATTTTTAACGTTTTTTAAGACTACAAGGGAAGTAATAGCTAAGTTACGTAATTTAAATTTTTAGAAGAAAGAAAGCTATCTCATTCTTTCGTATTGTCCATTTCCCCTTTTTATTTTTCTAGAAATATCAAACAAATTTAATTCCTTCAGTATGTGTGATGCTACTGAAATATTCTTAATATAACTATTATTATAATTTTTTTTGTTTATATAATACTAATGATAGATACCAAAATTGAAATATTAAAATTTAGAAATTTGAAGAGTTCAATTCTCTGCGGTAATTTAAGTTAAAAAGGTCTGGCAATTCCGTCCCACGCTAGCTAAAACTTCATCCCGTTTTTATCACAGACACATTCAGATGCATCTAACAAATTGTAGTAGGGGTAGTCGCGCCGGTGGAAGGTCTGCAGAGGAAATCAATTTAAGGTTTTTACTGATTTTATGATTTATAACACTAACAGACGGTCTCATAGTTCTCGCTAACATCGAATAATGTTCTGATTTTGTGCAAATAATTCTGGCTAGTGATTTTTTCCCCCTTGTAATTCTATAGTGAAATCTAAAGTGTGGTAAGTGTCTAACTCGTCCTGGGAAATATTGACATTACAAAATATAAACATTTTTCAATTATTAATTGTATTTATTAGTCGTTTATTAAAAACTAATATTCTGGGAGTGTATCATCTTGTAGCACAGATGAAATTTTTATCTCAATTATCTGCAATACTCGAAATTTTAATCAACTTCACCTGGTTACGTCAGGTGTAAATTACATCAGTGCGTGTGTGCTGGCTCAGGGTTGCATTTGTGCTTTAGTTTCGATGCAAACCTTTTTATATGCAAGTGAAAATTTGTATTATTTTGTATTTTTTTTTTTCATTATGATTATACACTTGAGCGCTGAGGTCAAGATTGTACGCTTGAAATAAGTTAATTGATTCAGAGTAATTCCAATTACTATTCGACTTTGAATTTTACAATGGTATTACGTATCTTATGCAAGAAGCGAGTTTATGGATTTCAAATAAAAATTAAAGACTATTAAACATAAATAGAAATCATATTAATACATAATAAAATCTTTTGTTATATAGTGTGTGCTGAAAAGCAATATCATCACTTCTAATCTTTGATATTTTGAATTAAACTTACTTATTGCCAAAGTCAGAATGCTTACCTCATAACGGATTCAAGAATTGAATTAAATGATGTAGGTAACTGCTTCAATAGTTCCAAAATTCATGAATCGGACATATTAGTTAAATATCTCATCAATTTTAATACCATTGAAGTTGAAGTAGCTCTCATACATGTTTCAATTAATTATTCAATTTTAACTAAAAATTTCAAATTGATGTGATAAATTGGCACGTGCGAGAGTAATCTTGATGATTTGATGGTCTTATAATAAAATTTTTGGTTGGGGTCCACATTTCACTATTGTTGTGCGGATGTTTAAACAAACGCGATCGTGATGCAATCCCATTTCACTTGTGAGAACCAAATCAAGCCTCTCGAGCTTTATTAACTTTAAAGTTGATTCCTGATTGAGATGTGTATCGTTAATAGGTTGATTAAATGGTGTGGCGTACATGAGTAAATTTTTTCTATTCATTATTTTACATGATATACATATGTAGCTGCTGCTGCAAAAGTTTAAATATTTGAGAAAAATTAATAAATATTCATAACTTCTAAAGAAACAATTCAAAGTCTTATTAAAAAGCGAGCATAAATATAAATTGGGAGGTTATAAGAATTCATATAAATGAATATAGACAAATTAATTGCAAAAAAAAAGATGTTTTTTTATAGATTCCCTAATAAATAGACGTGAAATAATTCTGCTTTGATTAATAAAAGTCTGATACGCTACCCGATTTCATTGAATAAAATGTTAGCATATACTTAATAGCGTGTTGTTTTATTAAATTCATATTTAGTTATTACAATGTACAGTGCTTAGTATCTTGTTCCTTACAATCTTAGATGTAAAGCGTATTTAACTCATTATTATACATGAGCTTAAGGAAAAGTTAAAATAGTTTACTAAGTCTAAGCTTTTATACTTTGCCCTTCTATACATTGTTTTACGAAAAAAAGTTAGAGATTAGAGGACTGTTCAAAAGAAAGTAGAATGAATAAAATTGTTAAATAATTTAAATATTTTGTCGGAAACAAGACAAATCACTTTGTTATGTAGGTTTAAAGTAGAGAAGGAACATGGAAGAATATAAATTTTTTATATTTTATTTTGTATTCTGAGGTTATAGACTATGTTTTTTTTTTTTACTTAGATCCAAGCAACGAATTATAAAAGGGTATGAAGTTTTGACTAGATTACTTGATTTGTGGCGGATGGATTTGATGTGCTTCGCAAATAACAGTTTTTTTTATTGAATATAATTCCTAGGGTCTTGAACTTGTTGCTAAAAGCAATGGTTAAGGGATTAAGGAGACTTTATTGAGGTAAAAAGGTCGGTTTTCTTCGGCGAGTGAGGAGTATAGGTTGAGTCTTGCTTGAGTTTATTCTGATTGTCCATCCATTTGTGAAAGTAATTAATAAGCGAATCGCATGCATTTTAGAAATCTCTAATATTTTTAGCGTTACGGTTTGCAGAAAAACCACTAGTGTCGTCTGCATACATTGAAAGTGAAGGGATATCCGACGTGAAAATATACAGCAAGGGTCCAAAAACTGTAGGATACCGGATGGTATTTAATGAAAGGCTAATACTCAACAATCTTTCGGTTAGGAAACTTTTGCTTATTTTAATGAGACGTATAGGAAAATTAAAGTTTCTGTGTTTAAGGACCAAATCAAATGTCTGACGAGAAAATGTTTATGTTATCTAAGCACCGAACTAACTTCAATAACATTTTTATT
The DNA here is from genome assembly GCA_963969385.1 of Philonicus albiceps. Classification (NCBI taxonomy): domain Eukaryota; kingdom Metazoa; phylum Arthropoda; class Insecta; order Diptera; family Asilidae; genus Philonicus; species Philonicus albiceps. The sequence continues at coordinate 39,898,245 of OZ017773.1, forward strand.
TTAGTCAGCCATGTAGGGTTTGGTTTAAAAGGGTTAGTTCTAAGTTCGAATATTGTTCTATTGTTCAGAATTTTCTGCACTATAGTTTATAAATATGTACTATAATTTTGCTTTCCGTAAAAATTCGATTGAAAGACGTTTTATTGTGGTCATGTAAAAAAAATATTTCAAACGGAAGCCTTAGAACGCGATTTACACTTACATTTGACGATATTTTTTTGGTCAGTTAAAAATAAAGCAATACAAAAATGAAACAGATCTTCCGTATTATCATTATCTTAAATTTTATCAACATGTATTATATATTAATGTTAATATTAGTAGGAAATTATATCATATATATAAACGTTTAAATGATTTTCTTTAAGTTCCACCAAAATTAGGGCTATATAGATAAAATAGTTCGAAGCAAAATTCTATCAAAAGTTAAGAATTATATTCTTATGCAAGTTTATTGCACAAAAAAGTTCATGGCCTCAATTTAATAATTCAACTTCACGAAATAAAATTGCCAATAACTTCTCAATTTTTATCACACCATGCACATGCTAGTCCACATGTCCATGTTGTCCACATGCTCATATCACACATAAAATTTTAATCGATTTATTGAAATGCGCCTTATAAGCATATTTTTATTCTTTTCAAACTGGTGGGAATTAATTAATCATGCACATCTGAACATAGTTGCGAAAATGTGTTATAGTTTCGATAAATATGATAAATGGATTTTATAAATAATTTTTAATAGATTTTCGTTCCGGTATGATAGGAACACGAAAAAAACAGATTAGGTGTTAGTATAAAACAAACTTAGATATGAAATTCTAACAGAAAAATAAAAACTGCACCTGTACCAAGGACCAAACGATCAATATATGATCCAATTTATTCTTCAGTTAATTATTATAATAGTTTATCAGAAGAGTTAAGTAATGCTCGCAGTATTCTAAAATTCAAAAGACTTATTAAAGTTTACATTAAGTCGAAAAATTAAGCCAAATTAATAAAATTAAAATTAATTAAAAAAGAGGGTATCAATATTATTACTCATATATGCGTGACTCCTTATATCAAACGTTGTTTTCTTTTAATGTTAAAAAATTTTGTTATTTAGTTATTTAGATTATAAGAATTAAGTATAGATCCTCAGAGTCTAAATTCTAATGCCTAGGCAGTTCAGAATTAGGTGGAATTTTCAGCTGAGAAGTGCAACGTAATATGATTATTATAAATTATAATATATATATGTATAATAAAACAGGAAAAATATCGCTAATATTTTGTTCTCAAATAAACTTTGAATTAATACATATGTATATGTCCAAATGTGTCCAAGATGAATAACATTTTCCATACAGAGGGCAATCACTGGAACTCTCGTGATTAATAAACCAAGAAGCACTAAAATAACTAATCGGTAGCTAAGTGATGGAAGATACTCGTATATAAATATGCACGAGGTCTGTTCAAAAAGTATTACGAATTTTGAATTTCCGCGGGCTACGTATATTCGTTATACTCATGTCCCTCACTTATGCTGACAAGCTCGGCTATTTTGAATATTCAGTTAATTTTAGACAGCTATTTTGCTTGGACGTGTTTTAGCTCGTCTTCGATTTTTGTCTATTGCAAAAAAATGGATCAAAGGATTAATTGATATTTAACTCTATCACTAAACAATAGTCAATAATCATTTGGTCTCGTTACTTAACACTAGAACTGCTGGCAAGTCTGTAATTTTAACAACTTTCTGTACCTTTAATTTAATACGCTTTCAAATTTGAATAAATAATTATTAATGAAAAAAGGTTTTTGAATATGTTATAATTCTCAATTCTATTAAACTTTTGCATAAATAAGAAGATAATTACAAATATATACAATTTAATGAAGAAAAGAATTCAGTACCAGTCAAATTGACTGGCTTTGGTAGTTCTAGTGTTAACAGTTACTTAACTTTAGATGATTCAGTGGTAATTGAGCCGACCAGACTACTCGTATAGCCAAGCAAACAAGCTTCAGAGTAAATTAGTCCAAGATTTGAAACTTTTATTATTTGTTATGCGAGCGGAATGGTTTGATTGCATGAGTTCCTCAGTTACGCGGCGGTATTCAGCTGAAAGCTTAATGAAAACGGAAAAGCTTCTCATACTATGATTTATTCTAAATGAGCAAAGTACACCGCGAGCGACTGATTGCAAATGCAAAACTTGCCCCATTGGACCAGTAGGCTTCTAGTGTTCGTTCGTTCCGGTAAACATTCTTACTGACAATTTTTTTTCGCGGTTTTTTTTAACTACCCTGCGGACAGCAAGTGCATAGGCAATATTGAGTTTATTGCCATACTGTTAGTCCTCAGAACATTCACCTGGATCATTTCGCTTTTACATTACTCTTTTTAGTATAACTTAGAGCTTTCGCTTTTATTGGGTGAAAGTTCGGCTACAATAAGAACTAAGGTAATGCAATCAATTTAATTTTCGAGCTGTTGAACATAATTTTAGTACCAGTTCATCCTTTTATGTGCGAATTACAATTATATTCAACAAGAATAGAGCAATTTCGTCGCGAATATGATTCGTTCAATTTATTTAATTTGAGTGTGTGTTAAAAATTATACTGGCACATTCATAAAGTTTTATGAAAGATACTGTGTTGCTTAACTACTGTGAGATCATTGATTCGAGAGAATTGCAGAATTTAATCAACGACACAGTTTTCTATAATAAGATAATCACTATATTTATCAGTTATTTGTATATCTTATAAGTAAAACTGCAAAAGTTTTTTACATAACGTAAAAGGTTCGGGCAAGTCAATTGCCTATTATTACTGAATCGACAAAATTACTCCATCGCAGTTAGTCTTTATAAAACAGTTGAGGAAACATCCCACTCTGAACTTAACCTTTGTTAATATGAGTCATAACGATTTCCGTGTTAGGTATCATATAAATCTATGATTATTTGATAGATGTTTTATTTTTAACCGATTTAAGTGACCGGTGTTATTTTTAACCGGCGTTTTGTTCTGAAAAACAAAAATAAGTGTTCATTTAGCTTGCCGGTTACTTATTCATGCATTTTACTTCGATTGGAATTATGAATGAAGCATTATAAAGATAATTTTATAAATAAGGAAATATAACTCATTTTGTTGATATTTCTATATTCGAAGAAAATAGTTTATGACCATGACAAGAGGATTATTTCCGCATATCTCCAAACTATTTAAAATCATTCAAATATTTTAGGTTTATTTTCGCTATATAGTATTATTTTCAGCAGATTCAGATTTTTTCAGCATTATGTGCTTTCGAAACAAAGTGAAATGTGTATTTAAGATAAAAGTTTAACTACATAAAAACTTTTGTGAAAACTGGTTGTTTTGAAATTTTTATACTAAGAAACTGAAAATAATTTGTCTTTAAATAAAAATATAAAAATGTTAATAAGATTAACCTTTTCAACTTTTGTGCCTGTCGCTGGACAAAATTTATCATCCTAATATAAGCCTAATCCAAAAAATCCATTAAGAGTTAAATCAACAAGTCTTTTTGTATTAATTATGATATCTGGATATTTGGAAAAGTCCAAATTTTCCACAAGTTTTCTCTCAAGACTGAAGAGGCTAATCATATTTTTTTATTTAAAATTTTTAATATTTTCATCCTTTATAATGTTTAAAAACCAAGATGTTAGACTTGAATTTTTACAAATCTGTATTGATTCATGTTTTCGTTACCTGGAATACCAGATTTTGTAGATAGAGAATTTTAAAAATTGTTGGCCATTTCCATTTTTATCCAATCTCAAAGTTGCTCTGATGTAAGAACAAATTTTTTTAAAATAATGAAATAAAAGGTAAACTCATTTATTATATTGAAATAAGTGTACTTGTTTAATGCCTCTTTTTATATAACAGCTATTTTGCATTTTTTAAAATATTGTGAAATAATAGGATTACCATTTTGAGGCAAACAATTTTATGTAAGTTGGTAATTTTTCAGCAGGGTTTTTTTTTGTTTGTTAATACAAAATAGTTGTTTGATAAATAGACCTACTATATATGTTGCGATATGTACTCGTCAGTGAGGAATTAAACATCTACTCCTGACGATCTTCTATACAATTTTGTTTATGTACCCTAACTACGCAAATATGTTTTAAATCCTCATTAAAATGTTTATGCTTTGATACCTCAAGATATAGCCTTAATTCGTTTAGTATATACACATATTAAATATATATATAATACTTTCAGAACGATTAACATGAAACGAATGTCATAATTGCAGTTAAAAGTAAAAAACGCTGATTGGAAAGACTATCAGAATTTAAACATTAAATTTAACTTAGTCAAGTTATTTACATCCGCTCGTATTATAAAATTTTTAATTCGTTTGGAATTGAATAAAATTACGTAAACGATAGATAAGATTCAAATCAATGTTCGATAAGAAAAGCGCTCTTTTATAGATATAATTTATAGGGTGCTTGATTGTAACTGTATACGTAGGTAGATAACAATTCGTCTCATTTTTCTTATTTTCCACTTTATGTTTATCTCAAAGCTCTTCATTAATTAACTTGAATGAGACTACACAAGCTTTTAGCGTTATGCAGTTTCATAGTACGGCTATCTATGAGGACATTTTTAATACTAAACATGAATATAATTTTCTTTTATTTTCAGTTGCTCTAACATGATCGATTATTTGTACAATTACCTCTCCAACTTACCACGATGGCATGTATTCGCAATTGCTGTAATTGGCTATGCAACTTACTACTTGCTACAAGTTGTCAAGGTAAGTGATCATTTGAAATAAAGCAAAAATTATTTAGAATATACTGCACTCTCAATTATTTAATAAATCTTGTTTATTTGTCACGCTAAAAATAGATACCCCAATCAAACTAATTTCAAAGCGCTATGAACCGCGGAACTCTTCTTCATCACGAGACTTTTTGATCTTTGCATGTTTCGTGAGATACTCTGTATCGGGGAGATTGTTATCTTTGACTATACTTTGGACTTTCTGTGAATATTTTCCTATTTAAGAATCATCAACTTGTTATCGGTTTTAACTGCTTTGCCGATATTTTGCTGTAACATCTTCATATGTCAAGAATAAAATGTAATACATTTGGTATTTCGCAAATTAATAATGAAGCCTATAGATTTAATATAGTGCCATTATACTATCGATTGCAAAATGGCCATGGTGATATAAAAATTTTTTTCGTTAGCCTTCACTGCGTAAACTTTGCAATAATATAAAGCTATAGATCAAAATGTTAAATTATTTTACATTTTATCAATAATTCCTCAGACCTTTTTTGAGAACGAGATCTTGAAGAATTTTTCTTTATTTAAAATAAATTGCTAATTATAAACTGATAGTGTGAAAGATTCGGTTTTAGTCAGTTTTAATTGTCAACTCGAGCGCCATGTGCTAGAAATATATTTACGGGTTGCGGAATTATTTCTTATAAAACATGATATTCCCATTTAGTTTTGTATGTCTGCCCTTTTCATTACCACATAACTTTGGTTCCCAGCCAAAAACACGGAAAAGTATTGTAAAATACCAGAAATAACTAAGCATTCACAAAAATTTTATTAAGAAATATATACCAGCGAGGGCTATCATATTTAAAAATATATAGTAATTTTAAAATATTTTTTTATAAAAAAGATATAATTTAATTTATTTTAAACCAATAATATGTCACCCTTTTATGCACACAATAAATATTGAAAATTCATAATAGGTTATATTTATGACAATTTTGTATGTCCAAAATCAACTTCAATATCTTTTTATTTACCAAAATTACATGGGATATTATTATTTTTATTTTTTTTTATTTTTGCAGCGGCCAATCGTAGCGGTGTCGGATGGGCCATTTAAAACATTCCTTTTTCAGAATATTCCAATTCTGGAAATGAAATTTTGGCCAACATTTTGGTGCGTTGAGAGCAGAGCTCAGACAGTATTTGCTAGTATTTTACGTTCTAACATCATTCCAAGAATTAGTTATAGGAGGTGAGTTTTGAGATTATATTGTTATTTTTCTACTTTTCAAAATAAAAAAAAATTAATGATTATAACTAACTTTGTTGAAAGTTTTCTTATGTTGGGATTAATTTAAAATGTTTATTTTACTCGTAAGTTGTATTATAGGGTGAGAATCGTAAAATTACATAGCTTTTATTAGGTTCGCAATATCAAAAATATCACATAAGAATTTATAACTCTTTATTTATTAAGATAACGCATTGTTCCAAAAAATATTTCAAATATTTCAAATATGCAATTTAACGTCGCTTTCTTTATAGAGAAATTTTAACACTTAAGGATGGAGGAGAGATAGCTTTAGATTGGCTTGAAAATGGATGCAATGAAAATTCACCTGTGATAATTGTTTTACCTGGCCTTACTGGTAAATAAAAATCTTAATTATAAATCTCACATTTATTTAAATTTCTACGTAAAGGTGAGTCACAAGCGGAATACATTAAATGTCTCGTTACTGCAGCAAATAATGTTGGAATAAGAACCGTAGTATTTAATAATAGAGGTTTAGGTGGTGTAACATTAAAGGTAAAGGCTAATTCAAATCAATACGAATTTAAATTGATAAATTAAACACAATTTCTCAGACTCCTAGGTTGTATTGTGCATCGAATTGTGAAGATTTATCGGAAGTTGTAAATCATGTAAAAAGACGCAATCCCCATGTGAAACTTGGTGCTACAGGTATTTCAATGGGTGGATTAATATTAGGTAACTTTTAATATTTTAAATCTATAAAAATCTATTGAAAGTAAATTAAATTTTACAAGGAAATTACTTGGCGCAACATAGCGAAGAATCAAGAAGTGTACTTACGGCTGCAATGATTATTTCGGTTCCGTGGGACGTTCATAAAGGTAAATGTTAATTCATTTTCTCTATAAACTTAATATTAGGTAAATTGTAAAATATTCAAGTACAAACTTCATCAAAGGCAGAATTACAATAATGAAATCTCATTTAAAATTCGCTAATCATTTTAACTCGATAACCTAAAGAAAGAGTATTGCTACACATTCATTGTATGAAATTGTATTTATGTTAGTTGTAAGATAAGGGGCTGATTGTTTTGTCTGGATCATAAATATTTTGACTTCAGCATTAATTAACGCTTTCACTGATAACTGAAAAATAATCTGCAATACGTTACTAGATAATTTTAATTAATGAATAGAACATTTAGAAATGAATTCTAAGACAATTTTTTTTTGAAAAGGAACTGATTTTTCTTATTTTGTCGTCCTCTTGAAATTGTGACGATTTTGTAGATTTAAATAGTCCTAAATTAATTGTTACAATTTTTCCATGTACTATTTTTACTTTTTATTTCTATAACAGGAACAGCAAGTATTGAGAAGCCTTATTTAAATAGTTTACTTGGTCGACATCTTGCTGGAAGCTTGTGCTCTACACTAAAAAAATGTGATGTATTTAAAGAAACAGATTTAGATTTGAATAAAATTCTATCAGTAAGTATTGAACATTGTTTATAGTGAATCCTAATAGAAATACCCATTTTCTACAGAGTAAAACAATTAAAGAGTTTGATTCTCACTTTACTTCAAAACATTTCGGATATGACGATGTTGAAGATTATTACAGAGCAGCAACTCTACACAATAAATTATACAGAATTTCGGTGCCTTTACTTTGCCTAAGCGCTGCAGACGATCCGTTTCAACCCTTAGATGGTAAATTTTTGTAATTTTATAAATAAATTTGAAACTATATTCTCTTTCATTTATTTAGCTATTCCGATGAAAGCTGCGGAAGAGTCTAGTCACGTTGCGATTGTTGTTACTGCACGCGGCGGCCACATCGGATTTTTAGAGGGATGGTGGCCAAAAACCAAGGATCAGTATATGGGAAGGCTGTTCACGCAATATTTTACGGCTTCCTTATTTGATCCTAATGAGGAATTCAAAAAAACATCTTCGGTTATGATTGAAAATTTTGAAAAGTCTATAAAATTGGACAGGAAAGACAGTTAATTACAGGGATCCTGCATTTCGTTGAATAGTTGTGCCTCAAATTTTGCATCGACGTTTTATAGTTTAAAAAAGCAATTTCAATACGTGTAGTAGTTTTGTAGATAGCATAAACAAAGACGCGAAATATTTTAGCACAATTCGATTAGGTAACAGCAACGTACATATCTTAGATATAATCTGTCGAACTTCTTAGAGTTGTGATATATCAATAAAATTTCGATCACCTGCTACTTGCAGAACTGTAAATAACGTTTAAATTTAGCACGCGATCGATAACTACTTTTATTGTGATTTTCTGCAGCTTTCGATTTAAAGCAACTACTTGTTCCAACCACGTTTTACACATATTTAAAAGTTCACAATTCTTTAAGAATATTTTAAGAGAATTACAAAGATAGCAGCTAATTACATCTTTTTTTAGCCGAAATACGGACATTTTCGATAACTACAATAAACATTTTAATGTACTAAAACTACGGTGATATTTCTGAACCGATTATTTCTCTTTATCTTCTGCACAAAATGTGCTGTGTTGCCTATAAATATTTCTGTGAATATTTAAATTAGTTAGAATTATTGATGTAACACAGGTGTAGTAACTTTCAATTTTGCTGTTCTAAAATGCAGTTATAGTCTCAATTTTGCCAAATAATTAAAAGATTTTTAAAGTTCTATGATATAAGAAAACTGTTTACTCTTCTTATGTTGACAATCATTCAAATTAGTTAAAGAATAACTTGTTAAAAACATAATTTTTTTTAATGCAAGCTATGCTATTCTACATTTAAATTTTATACATCGTTGATCATCTAATTCATTAGCAAAATCGCGGAGCACAAATAAATATAACAAAAAGGAAATTCTTTCACAAGCACAACTCTCATGTGCTGCAGAAATTCTCATAATTCTCATTATTAATAATTGATTTTTTTATTTTAGTTTTTTATTTAATGTAAAGTCCACATTGATGTAAATGATGATTAAATATCGTTTAAGCACTGGCAAGTATCTAAATTATTTAATTATTATTTTTCCATATTAATTGCAGTTGTAACTGTGATAAGCAGTGAATATTATTTAATATCGCCATACATAATGCTATCGCTATAAGTTAATATTTAAGTCACAATTAAAATGAACAAATATAACTAAAGTTTAAATAACTTATTTAAAGTTAAACTAGTTTTCCAGCTGTTGTAATTATTACTAAATAAAAAAAAGTTAACGTTATAAAATATTAAATGTTAATTTTAATATTTTTCCGAAGTAGTTCAAACAAGTTTCTTATATTCAACTTCAGTATTTTCGAAAATGTCCAAAAAGTAGTATTGTTTCCTATCACTTTCAAAATTAATGCAAATATGCATCGAAGTATTACCATGAATAAGGCTTTTTAATATAATAGCCTAAAAAAGCAATGTAAACATTTACATGACAATAAATTTTTGAATTTATAAACATTGAAAATATCTTTTTAATATTTTTTTATTCATAATAAATATGAAAATAACATTTTCAGAATTATTTCACACGAATGGTCAACAGCAATATTGTCACTTAGAAAGAAGGTAACCGGGTAAGTTTTTATAATTTATTTAGATATTATTTGGGTTACTGAGTATGAAACTGGAAAAATAAAAAGAAAACAGGAATTGCAAATAATATGTTATTTATCCAAAAAAAAAAATAGGTAATCTTTGCTTGGGTAGAAATGTGAAACTTGCTAACAGAATCCACATAGAGTAAAACTAGCTGGTTAACCCGGCACGGCACGGTGCACGAAAAATTCAGTAATTAGGTCTAGCTAGTATTAATCCTTTGCACTCGGAAGTTTTTTTTTTTATTCATATTACCAGCAACTCGAAACAATTTCAATAGAATATGATTTAACATATTAATGTAATTGATATGCGCATAAAAATAAATGTGAAGTTATTACGTTTTGCTGTGTCTTTATGCCATGAATTGAAAATTATTTGCATTGTCTCCATTGTGGAGGCGTCGAACACATACATATAAGCAGAGTGACAAAATTTATAAAAATTATCTTTTTACATTCTATTAGTCTTTCTACATTATCCCTAATCTGTTTTTGGTAAATATTTTCTATATACATACACACGGCGTTTCTAGAGTTTAGAATACGAATTATGACAAAAAATTACAGATAAGGAAACAAATCGTCAGGCAATTCAACTAGAATGGACGGTTCGTTTCGTCTTTTGTAACAGAGTCCAATATTTTTTTTTAGATTTAAGTAATTATTACTCAGCAAAAAGTAAAGTTAGGCGATAAGTAGTTATCCGACTGTAATTTTTTTTCTATTTTATTTTGCTTTAAAAAATACATTTAGTCAATAGAATTGATTTGCAAAGGCTTTGCAGATAAATTTGAAACTCATCTTGGTCGAAATGTGTGTCACGGTATTACAAAAGCAGGGTTCAGGGTTCGGTTCCTCAATTTCAAAACCTAGTATGTGTTGAAAATAAGATTGTTTAAGATCATGTGATAGGAATGATGAATTGCTTAGATAAATATAAAACTACATTTTATCATTGATATTTATAAGTAATGCTTGTTTTCATGAGAATTACAATTTTTTGTTGACCAATTTTAACAATTTGTTTATAACAATAGCAATTCTTTTCACAATCTTCAACAATTCGGTTTGCGAATATATTAAACTAACAATAATTATGAAAAAACAATTTATCTGTTAAGTCAGGCCCAATGGCTGGTATTAGAACAGATATTTGAATAATAGTTTAAGTCTAATTGAAGTAGGACTATGTTAAGCAGAGCATAGTCCTACTTCAAAAGCAAGGGTCAACCAGAAATACCTCTTAATCTGGATAACTAAATTATAGCTATTCCTAGCTAGTACGAAATTTGATTTCAATCGGTTTAATAATTTCGAAATTCTGGTGAAATAGGCAGACGTGCTTACAATTTTATTATTAGTAAGAATCTCTGTATATAAAAATCGAGGTTTTTTGCCTGGCATTAATAAATATTCCAAAAAATTATTATTTGGGGGTTTTTGGAGATGCTGGTAATGAATCCACTTCCAAAATTTCATTGACATTCATTCATTTATTTAACATTTTTAAAAATTCAACGAATTGAAGTGTTAACTAAAGGATAATTTTGAATTTAAATAAAAAGCGCACTGCTAACCATAAGGGAGTAATCATTTTTAATGAAAATTTATCTTTGAAATTTTTTGAAGGAACTGATTGCAAATCTGCTTTCCAAATTTAGTAATAACAAAATTCTGGTTGCGAACTTAATTTTTCATATCATATTTTATTATATTATATCACATCATAAATAAAGGAGAATTAAAAAATGCTTCGGAGCTTGCTTTGCTTTGCTTTGGTAGCAAAATTAATTTTGGACTATGGTTTTGCATCACATGCTCGGATTTTAATAACACTCCTAAAATGGGTGAAGTATCAAATTCAAGCATTTCAGAAATCTTTAACTTTAACCAAGTATTATTTATGACACACCGGGTGACTTTTATAACGCTTATACAAGTGTGATTTCGCTGATTTCCAGAAATTTAGATTCAACTGGATTTGTAAATCTCAAACTCTTGTGCCTTAACGGTGGCGAATTTTGCGAATACCTCCAGCTGCATGCAGAACAAATTTATTATTATCAACAATACAGAAAAAAATAAACTTATGTATATAACTAAATAACGGAATCTTGCTGTAACGTAGGGGAAACAAAACGTGAAATTGTAATTGTCTAACTATCCCGAAAATCCACGGTATAATTATTTCATTTAAAAATGCATAGAGAGACATCTACTGGTTAAAAATATTTATAAGTTCACAATAGCCTCCATCAAACAATTTGTTCATTATATCTGGCAGTTCATTGAGAGCTTTTATTCCAGCGATGAACTTTCAAGTACTGCTTCTGACACTTTCGTCCTTTTAAATGATTGTTTATCTGAATGGATAGGGAAACGGCCAATGGCGGCGTCAAGTGTCAAGTTGATTTGTCAAGCCATCGGACTCTCAGTGGGAATGTTTTGAGTGTTTTAAAGTGATAATATTAAAAAGGGGCGACCTCCGACTGGAGCAAAAAACCGATATACCTAGCCGGGATGAGATGTTGAAGCGATTTTGCGGCCAACAAATAGATATATGCGGAAAATGGCTCTCGTATATCCCCCCAAACTTCTGTGTTTATTGTCATTGTTTGCCACGGCTTACTGCAATTCGGCTATCGGTGAGGATTACGACGAGCTGGGGTACTGCGCCCCATACAACGGAAAGGTGTGCAAGGCGTACATTTCGGGGCAGGTGTGGTACAGCCGCGAGGACCCCAATGGAGGCTGGCAGAACGAACAGATCACGACCGCCCTTTGGGAGGAGATGATTGCAGAATTGACTAGGCTATGCCGACCCGCTGCCGAGGTAATTACTTCTCCCACTAATCCTGATTTATTATCTGGGGGGCCTGTTATCGTTCGCTGCCAGACGGGATGTGACTCTTGCAATTTAAACTCGGCTATTCATCACTGTGCCTTCGTGTTTTTCATTTTTGCAGAAAATGCTCTGCGCGTATGCATTTCCACAGTGTGTTATTGAGGATGGGAGCACCATGAAATTGCCTTTGTGCTACGAGGACTGCGTTGCCACCCACCGCCAGTTCTGCTACAACGACTGGGCCCTCATCGAGGACAAGAAAGAGAGGGGCATCTTTTTTAAATCCAGGGGACATTTTAGACTACCTAACTGCCAAGAACTACCTCATTATAATAGAACCGCCAAAATACCAAGCTGCTCCTATATGGGACTGACAGACTTGGTCGAAGAGGAAGTCACTTGTAAGTTCTCTAGTTAAAGTTTTATAGATTTATAGAATTGTTTTTATCTTGGACGGTTATTCAGAGTCAGAGCTGGTTAAATGGCATTATCAGTAACATGCATTAATACTGCAGGAAGTACGATATCAAATGGATTATCAGTCCTAACAATAATAACGATAATTCGAAAAATCTAATTACAATTACCATTACAGTTACTGGTTCTTGCTTACCATTACTAGCTTTAGTTAGTACACATAGACATTAAACAACATTGCTTAGTCGCATAGTTTGCTAAATTTTTAAGAAAAAATTTATTTATGTCTTTGCTTTCGATTTCGTGCTGCACCTAGTTTCGACCTAAATGAATACGTATTTTATGCCACTTACATTTCACCTGGGTTTGCCTGCGTTCTGGCCAAGAAAGGGCCAAGATCAAGGGCTAAAAATATGTCGGGTTCTACGCACATAAACAAATTGATCAAATGTAATGGTACTGCTTTGGTTAATAAAGTAATAAGAAGAAAGAGAAAGAAAGAAAGTTATACTGCAATATTGTATAAAAACAAAATTTTTATTTAATTCTTACCAAAATTAGCAGTTTTGGCTTAAGTTTTAGATTTTAATATTAGCATATTAGTGTCTTTTTTTTCAGCAGTAGTTATTTTTGCAATGAAATTACGAACGCTTTATGGGAATTAAAAATCGTACTAAACCTTTTCGATCTTGCCTTATAATTTTGTTGTTATAGTTTAAGGTGGCAACATATAATTAAAATAATTTTAACAATAGCCGATAAACAATTCTTTTATTTTTCTTTGCTATTGAAAATAAATGCATGGTTTCAAAACTTAATTTCTAGATGACTGTCGCATGGGTAATGGCCGTTACTACTTAGGAACGGTTAACGTAACAAAAACTGGGTTACCATGCCAGCGCTGGGATTCTCAAGTACCTCACAATTTTGTTCAACCACCCTTAGTTTTTCCACAAATTCAATTCGGAGAAAATTATTGTCGAAACGCAGGTGGAGAGGAACCTTACCCTTGGTGCTACACACTCAATGATTCAGTCAGATGGCAGCACTGCGACATTCCACTGTGCCGTAAGTTTGAAATTACAAACAATATTGTTAAATAAAATTATTTTACATGCAGCAAATTCTTCAGACATTCTCACTAAGGACAATGGAGCTCCGATTTCAATGGAGACATTTTTTACACCTTCAATGATATTCTTGTTATCTGGAATTGGTTTTGTAGGGATTGTAGCATGCCACTTAATGGGACTTTTAATATACAGAATTGTGAAACACAAACGTTTACGGCAACAGCATTCTGGAGGATACAACATAGCTGCTACTCATGATAGTATAGATTTGAATAAACTTCCTAGCAATTCTGCTTACCATGAAACTAAAGCACAACTTAATCCAAAGCTGGAAAAATTAGAGTATCCTCGTAATAATATTATTTACATAAAAGACTTAGGGCAGGGTGCATTTGGGCGGGTATTTCAAGCTAAGGCTCCTGGTTTAATGGCAGACGAAGATTTTACATTGGTAGCTGTTAAAATGTTAAAAGACGACGCTAGTCAAGATATGCAACTAGATTTTGAACGAGAAGCATGTCTCTTAGCTGAATTTGATCATCCAAACATAGTTAAGCTTTTAGGGGTATGTGCCATTGGTAGACCGATGTGTTTATTGTTTGAATTTATGGCTAGAGGTGATCTTAATGAGTTCCTTCGTTCCTGTTCACCATACATTACCCACACACCAGAGATGCGCCGCCCCGAACTATCGCACGGAAATCTTTTAAGTATATCGCAGCAAATAGCTGGTGGAATGGTTTATTTATCTGAACGTAAATTTGTTCATCGTGATTTAGCTACAAGGAATTGTTTAATTGACGAAGACATGGTTGTAAAAATCGCGGATTTTGGCTTATCTCACAAAATATATTTACAAGATTACTATAAGGGAGATGAGCACGATGCAATTCCTATCAGATGGATGCCATTGGAAAGTATTTTGTACAATAAATACACAATTGAGTCAGATGTTTGGGCCTTTGGCGTTTGTTTATGGGAGATATTTTCATTTGCGTTACAACCTTACTATGGTATGACTCATGAAGAAGTTGTTAAATATGTAAAGGAAGGTAATGTCCTTAACTGCCCTGAAAACACTCCTTTGGCGATATATGCTTTAATGCGAAAGTGTTGGAATCGAAAACCAAACGAAAGACCGAGCTTTTCAACAATTTTTCATACATTGCAGCAGATAATAGCTGAGTATGAAAGCAAAAATATTCGCTAGTTTTTGTAGACACTGCTATTTTATATTTTAAATTAACTGCACTTCTTTAGGTGGGTTTATTATCATCACTGCCTATTAGTTTTAGACTTCGTGACTGTTTTCAGTTCCTCTGAGTATTCTTTACAATTTTACTTCTTACCTCAAAGTTTACTGATGTTACACATTTTGACTGATTACTCAATTGTTTTAAATTATTCATTTTTATGCATTTTTTGCAGATAGATTTGTAGTTTTATAATACAGACAATATACAAGTTTTGACCAAATTTACATTTAGTTAAAATGAAAAAGTGACACTGCATTTTATTCGTTGGATTTAGGCGAATATCTATTATCAATTTATAGAATATTTTACTTGCATTTCGTAAATTTATATACTAAAAAAAAATAATTCAAGTTTTAGTGTAAGTAATTTAGGTATTATTTCTTAAAAAAGTTTACCAATCGATTTTTCCACTTGCTCCTCCTTAATTATATGAATTAAATACAGAATGAAATTTTATGTTGGTGCAATATGCTTCCTTTTCAGGTGTTTTTCTGAACAATTCTAAAGTATTCGTTCTTTTGAAAACACAGAATTTGCTTGGCTTGTTTATTTTGGAAAAGAAGTGCATGCAAAAGCGTACAAAATTCGTTTTGGAAAAAGAACATACAATTTATTTCCAAAACGTATGTTAAAAGCAAAACTTTCTTTAAAGAAAATCTGCACTATCTTGTCTAGGTGTCAGCGATTAAGTTGACATAATTCGCAACTTATATTATTCTCGATAAAAATACGAACAAATTGAAAATTAGTTTTTATAAAACTATAGGCTTATGAACATAATATAATAGGAACATTTTACAATTTAGTTTGATCGCATCAATATTCACCATCACGTTTTTAAGCAATTAACTCATTTTAAACATATTTTAACCACCCTCGTTTACAGTAACATGTAAATATTGTTTTTAAGTTTGTAAAAATTTAGAAGAAGAAAAATCCCCAAGAAAACAAGATGTAAATGTAGATCTTAGGTTTCATTAAGGCGTGATTTTATACTAAATATATAAAATTTTGTTTTTAATGCAAGTATTTACGTAAAAAATGTAACGATGTAACTTGTGTATAAAAGGCAGCATTGTATAAACAAATTAACGCACAAATGCTCTCATTATGTATTCCATTTCTTGACGATTGAAGTATTTTGTACTCATCCAATTATTTATTTAACAACTAGGAAAAACATATATAAATTTATATTTAATATTATGGCATACGTTAGTTTTTTGTTAAATAATAGCTTTGTCATATACCGTTTAATTTACTATTAGAACGTACCTTTCAACTACAGCGCCGAAAATGGGTCAAATAAAACAAGTAATGATATCGATAAAAAAAAGAGTCCATGTTATTCCAATCACAAGTGAAAGTGCTCGCATTAGGCCGTGTTTATGGTAAGTTCTGTATAGTTTTTGTTATATTTAATTTTATGGAATTCAAAAATAAGAAACATAAAACTTGAAAGCAGCGAAGTATCTAATCAGCACTTAGCATAAACGCAACCTAAAGCGGTCTATTATTAAGAAGCCACGGTAACAATAACTACAACGTAATTTACAATTTTTGAGGATAATTTTATAATTCCTACATTTATAATGATATAAGAGATGAAATCTTATAAAATGTTGTTTTGATCATGTATCCTTCAGTAATAAATATTTTGTTTACTAGACAAATAATTAATTGAATTTTATTTATTTAATATGAAGTATTCCTTTCTTTCTTTACGTAAATATTTAAAGTAACCTGGAAATCAAAAAGCTAACCTGTAACAGTTATTCAGCCGATTTGAAGAAAAGTGCTATATTCGATATTAAATATAGGTAGTTTTATTACATCGAATAGTGTGACTTAATTAAGATTAAAGTACCAATAATATTAATTTGAAAAGTTTACCCTTATTGAATCATATGATTCAATCTCGACGAAGTAATTTTATTATAGGAAATAGGGCCCAGAACAAGAACATAATAGAATTAAGATTATGTATATATATTAAAAATAAATATATAAAAATATACACATTATAAATAAAATGAGACACATATAATTTTTTGTGATGTTTCTGAAAACAAAAGAAAAGTGTAGATACTAACAATATAAAAATATTTTAAAATTACCTTAGTTCGAAAAAATATTTCCGAGAAATCTAAAAAAATTTCCAACATATTTAACCACAATTTCAATTTTGGTTAACTCCCTTCTCTTCACGAAAATAGGCAAACTAAAAAGATAGTTGCCGACTACGCGAAATATGTCAGTAGGAAAACTGAATCTGAAAACGGCCTGAAAAAACCAAGATAACATCGCGGCGAATAAAATGACCGATAAAGCTCTTCTCAGGTTTCCGTTTCTATTAACTAAAATTTATATTAGTTTCAACATCTAGAAATTTCATACTGTAGATACTTACATTTTTTAAATTTCCTGATAAGAACGCAAGGACCCTCAACCCCTTTGGAACGGGTCGATTCCATCGTAGAAAATCTCTGAGCTGTACGATACTTTGCAAGATTTCGAGCATTCATAATTTCTGGCTGGATGTTTAATGCAGTATGATGGTTGAGAAGATCTCTTAAAGAATCCCTCTGAATTTCCTTTTCACGTCCGTTTACTTTTTGAATAGTATTCGAAATATTCCCTGAAGTTCTATTAAGCTTATTACCATCTCCAGCAGCCGGATTAGATTCTGGCTTGGGTGGCAAAGAGGATGTGTCTTGATTTCGGTGGATGTTTTCACTATCTTGATAAAATATTCGACTTGAGCTTCTGCGCAGTCCTATCAAATGACGATCTTCGTTTGAGATTGGAATATCCAAATTTTCTGTTTGCGTTGATGTGCTATGTGTTAGACGGGGATTGGAAAAAGAAGGATTGGTTTCAATACTTCCTTTTGAAAAACTTGCAACCTTTCTAGATTTATGGCACAAGGCACGATTTCTATACAAGCGAGTTTTTGTCAGCTAGGAAACAAACAATTTTATCACACATTCACATTTAAACACCACTTACTTTTCTTTTGTGGATATCGTCCAAACGTTCCTTACTACTTTTCTCATTTCTGGATCTACAGTGATAATTAAAAAAAAATAATCAAATAATTTATATATATTTGATATTACCCTTTTCTGGATAACTTTTCTTTCTGAATAGACTTAAGACTATCTTCCTCCATTTTGATTACTTTTAGAATATCAATATTTTGTACTTCATTTGTATTCACAAGGGTTGTATGTTTCTCACCTGAGCTATCCACAACTAGGACCTTTGTGTTTCCTTTAGGAAGTGTAACAGTTCTGTAATTAACATATACTTTTATTAATCTTACCAATTTTTCGCAATATTATACTTTTCAGATGTTAGTTTATAAGTAGAAGACAACGGCGGATTATTGCAGACTCTAGGACTTGTTCTATCAAAGCGGCGGATTGCTAGAGAACTGTCTGAACTCACAAAATGGGGCTGCCTTCTCTTTGTATAAGAATGCCTGGAAGAAGAATTATTTACTCTCATCAACATTTAAATATTGTCTTTTACATTGGCATGTTGTAAAGAGGCATTCTCAGGAATATAAATGAAACCTACACATATATTTAATATATTGTAAATTTTAACTATTTCAATTAGGGCTTGTAGCACGGCGAGTGCTGCTTCACTTATAATTTAATAAAAACAATACGTCAAATAAATAGTGATCATAATAAGCCATTACTGATGCTATAGTAGTGAGTCTAACACAGTATTGTCGTCAAAATTAAAGAAAAAAACACAAATTTCCTATTTATTACAATATCTGTAATTTATAGGTACATATTTATTTAAAATATCATTTTCCAATGAAGTATTACATTACCAGAAAATTATTGGAATTAAATTATTCTTCAAAACAAAACAATAACAAAAAACCTATATTCATTTAAATTTATTATTATTTATTTTCCTACATCAGTTTCCGAGCTATTATTTTTCTTAGAAACTTAATTACCAATAGTCAGGGGCTGGTACTCTACACACTGGTAATTTTATTCAATCCATTAATCTTTGAAACATCATTGCTGTTTCCTTACGATGGTATATTACGGCAATTAAGCATTTTAAGTATAAGTGTTAATTTTTTGTACTACTCTGCGAAGCGCGTAAAGGAAAATATTTATTTATGTAGCATTTTGATGAAATGCAAAAATTAATATAAGCTTTAATATGTTTTTTATAACTAAATGAATGTTGAAATGAGTTTTTAGTGATTTTTGATTTGAAAAGCAAAAAAAAAAATTTCCAATTTGCTAAAGTAAAGTAGTCAACGCGTCTAAATATTACTAATATTTCTTAGGACTTATCTTACATCAATTCATTCTAAATAAGATGAATTGAACCTTCATGAACTCGTGTGTCGATATCATACCTTTAGCTTAGAAATTATCAACACTAATACTAATTTTTACTTATGTAGTATACCCGAAAGAAGGTATTTATAATATTAAAACAACCTTTAAGTAATTTCAAAGTTACTTAAACCAATAACCTATTTGTTTAATGTGAAATCACCCGAATTCAGGAAATTTAAAATAACAATAAAGTTATTAGCGTTATCAAAATTTATTAAAAACTAATTTGTCAAGCATTTTTTTAGTGTACATTAGCAATACCAGAATTATTTAATTTGATGTGCATTAGAAAACTTCTTGAATCCAAACTCATTCTTTTGAAGCCTCTCAGCCACGGTATCCGCCATACCCTCCTCCATATTTCGAATATCCTCCACCTCTTCCATAAGACCCTCTTCCGTAACCGCCATAGCCTCCTTGTCCTTTGCCACCGTATCCGTAAGATGCTTCAGCGCCTTCAAGATCTTCTTCCACAGCACTCACAGAAATGATGAGGAACAATGCAATGAAGCACGCAACGAAAATAATGTTCTAGTTATGAAAACATCCTGTTTAGCACCATGCCATCAAGAATTTATTACTTACTCTTAATTTTAACATTTTTAACTTGTTTTAATATTTTTTAGTTGCCTCTTTTCAACTGATTAACTGAAATGTCCGTTAGACAATGATCATCAGAAAAGAATACGTGTCTTTTTATACAAGTTCTAGTTGTCGGAAGTAACAATCAAGAGTGACTATCAATCCAATCTGTAGGTACGAGAAAAAACCCATTTTTTCTGCGGTTGAGTAAATTGGATCAGTATAAGTAGGTAGGTATCTGCTAAAGATAACTAAATATTTTTCTTAATATTTTTAGTTCATGAAATATAGAAAGCTTTTGTATACCTTGAACGAATACGCAGGTAATTATTTTCAATAGTGAGCAAAACTTGATATACCTAGTATCAGATTTCATTTCGATCTGGCATTGGCACTCTCCGGTATATCCCGGCAAAAATGCAATGAACTTGAATATCATACGAAAGATATTAATTGCATTATTGCATAAAGCTATTTATAATTTTTATTTATTGTACCAAATAATGAGTACTTCATTTTGTTACAATTCCTATGACGACAGTTGTCCAACTTTTGAATTTATATTTTGGAGAGTCGAGTAGGGTGTATTGTGTTAGTAAAATAGTGCCTTTGTGCAAAATATCCATCTTATTAACAATTCTGAAGTCTCGAAATGCAACAGAAAAAAATAAAAAATCTATCCAATGTGTGAAGAATACTTATGTAATGAGTGTAATTTATTTCATTTTTCTTCTATTGTAAATAACGATTTTGAATGTTATGTATGCACTTAAAAAATAATGTAATTAAAGTTCGATTTCAAACTAAATTACAGGCCAGAAAAATCTTATAAAATTTTAATAAACCAAACAACGTTATTCGATAATAATTAATTTTTGTTTTTGAATACAGCATTGCATTTACGAATATAAATTAGTTTTCCTTACAAAATTTCATCAAGAACAGCTTTTAATTCAAATCTCTCTACTTCTTAAAGTAAAAACTAAAGTCTATTCAGTGAAAGAAATAAATAAACAGAAATTTCGGATATTTAACAGAATCAAACTAAAACCTCCATAGAAACGCAAAAACTTCCAAAGTATTAACCGGTAATAACTGACTATGCTTTTTCGTTCTTAATAGATTTAAATACTAATGCAGTAATCGTGGAAAATGTCTAATAGTCCTCAGGGACGTTGAATAATTCCAAGTAAGAAGTTCTAACAATTTCCAAACCACACGTTTAGTTCGTTGTTGAATTCGTGCATGGACTCCCATTTGGGAAAAGCGTCAGTAAAATTCGTCGGTAAATAAAAATATGGTTTTAGTGCAATTTCTTAGTGTTTAAGTAATTTGTAATCATTAAAAATAATTTTAGAAATAATTATGTGGGTCAATATTTGATAATCGGTCGAAAACGACTACAAAAAAAAAATATATTTTTTGTCGTATTTTATACATAATTGATGTCTAAGTAATAGAGCCAAGTTAAATCTATATAATAACTATCAAATCGATACACTTTATTCGATTTTAGGGATTTTTGAGCAAAGATTTTTTTTCTTTTCCCTATATTTTGCTGTATTTTTTCGCCACTCTTTTCTTTTGGCTCTTTTACACCGAGGAGTTAAATCAGCAATGTTTTTAATTTTACCCTCCGCTTTTCTTTTTAAATAGTATTCTTTCTTCTTTTGTTTCAATGCGTTTCTTTCTTCATTATCGTTCTTAATTCGTTGGTATCTCATTTTCTCCAATTCTCGCTTTCTTTCTAACACTTCTTCTCGGGTTTTTTTCTTTGGAGCCATAATTATTGCACACTGAAACAAAATTACAATAAATTAATAACATTACTTACCTTGTGTTGTCATTTTCCTGCCACGGAGTCATTTTCCTGTCAAGAAAATAACAGGAGAATGACCACAGGAAAATGACAAAAATGCACATTATATTTCTCATACATTCTAATAACTAATATAACAGCAAAATCATCAGGTGATACGAATTATATCTTAATTCGTGAAAGTTTATTACAAAAAGCAGAATAATTTACTTACGATTCACCTCCTAATTGCCTCACAGGTAAATGACAAAGTGTATCAACTATACGCACGCACATGCCATAATCAGTTTGCAACGCCGAAGCAACGGCCGACACCGCGTCTCTCTTCTCACCAATCACAAACATGGACACCGCGTCCATTTGGAATGCGCTCATTCGTTGTCCGCGACATTATAAAACGCGGTAAATTCAAATTTAAATTTCGGCAGCCTAATGACGCCGTGACCATTCGCTTAGATTTTTTATGATTTTTTTTTAGTTTAATATCATATTATCTTAAATAAAATATTGAACAGTTTTAGATTAATGTGCATACAATGTGAATGTAATCAAGCTTTTATAATTTATTTTTAATTCTCCATGTTATTATTAAAAAATGTCACCAAAAAGGAAAATTCCACCGACAGGAAATATGACATCTAGCACTTTTTGTTTATTTTTACTATATGAAAACCAAACATATACTCACCAAAGTGTTTGGATATGTAAACAAAGTATTGCACTACATTATGAAAATACTATTAAGTTTAAATATTACATTAAAATTACAAAATAGTTATGGGGACCTGTTTTGGCCAATTATCAAATATTGACCCATGTATTGTTTACCTCCTAGCAAATCCTTCATATTCAAAATGATAATTTTGAAAGCAAATATCTCGTAACTGACGGGCTATAATCAAAAGGTCCTGAACATCTATTTCTGCATTTTAGAACACCTATTTAAAGGTATCCCGCTCAGTGGGGTAATTATAATACAAGCAAGCACGTTATTGTACCGTAAAATAGTTATATTACAGGTTCAGCAATTATTTAAATCGAGGCTCCTAGGTTTACGGTTTACTTTTTCAATTACACTCCTGCAAAAATTGCGAGATGTGTACAAGCATAATTATATAAGTTACATACTGAATCAATTCAGAACAAGTATTCGATGCTATTCACGTCTCATAATTTTTAGGAAAATATCATAACGAGGAAATTGTCATAATACTTAATTAAAGTTTGCTGTAAAAGTACAGTACTTTGCGAAATTATCAAACAATGCAATAAAATGCGAACTTAACAATGGAAAATAAGTGTAGTCTTTACAAAATTTAATAAAATGTTTTATTTTTAATTTAAAATGAAAAAATCGAAAATATTAATATTGAAAAGCATTGCCGCCAACTGCGTAAACAAGTGACATTAGGAATTTGCAAGTTACCAGAACTTACTGTTTTGGGATCTTGCCGTAGACAGTTGCGGTAGTGCGAGGACGCGGGTTTATTATTTGTTAATATTTGGGAGTGTTCTTGGGATTGCAACGCATTTGCGACAGCTTCGTAAGAGAATTACCAATTCAAATGGGAAAAAAGGACAAATCGTTTCAAATTGGTGACTTGGTGTTTGCCAAAGTCAAAGGCTACCCGCCTTGGCCAGCTAAGGTATGGACCTCCGTCAAACCAGATTGTGGTTGAAAAAAACACGAATTTATTAATTGCAGATAACCAAAATCGCCAACAAAAAGTACAATGTTTATTTCTACGGAACTGGGGAGACGTAAGTATTCCGTTTTGCCTACTTGGCGACTTAGACGTGGAGTGTCAGCGTATTTTGAGGACATTTGTCCCCGTTGTTCTGGCAAATTGTGCCTGAAATAGGGAATTGCCGTCGCTAATCAATTTATCGCCTGTTTACTTACTCGCACTGCAATATCAGCTACCAGTTGAAATTGGTTACTTATTAATTTATACTCTGATTCTTAATTTTCAAGTAGAAAGAATGAGAGTCTAATGGAAATGATCCACTATTGCGAATAAATTGGGGCTAAGCTGAATTAAAAATTGTAAAACTTAGCCAACCGTCTTAAACAATATGCACACACATATGTTCTGTTATTAATTATTTCGGAACATTCCTTTCAGTATATTTGAGTAAACTATTACTCTTTTATCCTGGCGCGCTTCATTTTATAGGTTAGGTGTTTCGTATCAGTTTAGTTATTGGCCTCTGTCACCAGATTGAACACTGAGGAAAACACATATTAAAGAAAAGAAAATATGTCGACTGTAGCAAAACATATTTTTTCTTCGAAATAAACGACCCAAATAAATATTAAAGGAACCTAGTTTTCAAAACAAAGTACATTGAGTGTTATTGAGCAAAAGTTTCAGAATAGTGCTAATAAGAAGTAAAAAGTATTTTCTTAGCTTAAAACTTGGAGATTTCCCTTTTAAATAAGCTCGTGTACAGGTTTTGTTTTAAGAAAATTATTAAGGTACCAAAACGAATATTTAAGTTAAAAATCAATTTAACAATTCTTCGATTGTTATTCCATTTTACAATTAAAAAGTGTACTAATTTTCTTTAGAAGGATGCTTATATTTTTTATTTAAAAACAGTAAAATCTTTTTGAACTGCTATTTTGTAGATAATTGCCTTCTTCCACTACTTGGATTAAAATCATCATGAAAAGCAGAAGATTGTCTGTTCGTAGTGAAGCCTTTTAAAGCATGTATCATTACGTTATTTAAACCTCACAGAAATACGTCCCAGAACCTTTTTTTTTTTTTAATTCTAAGAAGACTGTTAACAAATCAGTGAGAAGATAAAGAGTGTTTGTAGGTGTGAGGACCACGTTTTAGCCAAATGGTTACAATGCTCAAAATAAAGAACAGTTTAGTCAGTGTTAAACGAGGATATCAGAGATTTAAATGCAAAAACACGAACTAATAAAATAAAATAAGCATAATTTTCATCCTCTAATCCAATGTGGAATGCACTTATCTGCCCAGCAAATGGAAAGTAAAGAATACATAACACCCCCCCAAAAATTTAGCACGGAAATATTTCCGTATCTGGGAGGAATAACCTCTACGTTGAGCATATTTTTGCATTAACATTTTAACTAAGTAATATAAAATTATTGGCTGAGTAGGGGAAATTTGTTCACAGGAACCAAGAAACTTAGTTTTGAAATTTTTAAGATCTTAATACTTGACTATAAACTAAAATCATCTTTAAATTCTCAACAATATCATTAGATATTTCCAGTAGGTACGGATATCACGATGCGACTATTGAACATCATAAAAGCATGTACGGACTAAATAATCCATTTCTATTGAACTATACAGCAAATTATTTGAGGCATTACATAACCGTTATCAATAATGTAGTGGCGATGTAGTCCACGTGAAATTAAAATATTGCAAGTTATCCCAGTACGGGATTAATCCATTCAAATTTAATTAACATATAGATTAAATTCCCAAACAAAATCGTAAAGATCAAAAAGCTTACAGTACGGTTGACATCACGAGATTATTTTCTTCCAGAATTAAAAAAAATGTTTTAGTCAATATGGAAATTATTATAATAAAAAAAGGCGCAATATTAAACCAACAATCGCCGAAATGAGTCTATTATTGCTGATGGAAATTGAACAGATAGCCAACATCAAGGTGACTTTCTTCACAATTATTTGTAGAAATAACCATAAATTGAGTCAGAAGAATGAATGGACAAATTTTGTGTGTCAGAAGAGAAGAAAAGGATTGTAAGGAAAACAAAATTTGATACTTCGCCACCATAACCACTAAATATGTTATTAACACGTCTTCGAAATACCCTTTCTTCATTCAGGCTATATTCCCACGAAACAAGTTTTCCCAATCTTAATTTATTTCATATTTCAACTTAATCTCCCTTCGTTATAATAAAATTTGATGCACCATGTGCTTAGTAAATATACAACTCATTCTGCAATTGCCGTGATGCAAGCCGAAGAAAACTTGATTTGAATTGAGTTGACGAATCATGTGATAGTGCGATATCTTGTCTTTGCTGTAAGTGAAAATAAGAAAAGATTTACCATTAGATTAGTATTTGTTTTGTCGATAAAGAGTCGTAAGAACATGCAAAATTCGTGCTTAATTGCTATAGACGCCCATTACTTTTAACAGTAAAGAAAATGACACAAAAATCGATAACCATATTAATTAATAATCAATAGCTCCATCATTTTGTACACCACAATACCTAGAAGCCTTTTTGAATTATATTCCAGGTATGGTTTTAACAGCTGTGCGGTCAGGATTTGCCTGTTTCGATGACGATTTTAAGCTCATTGATAGTATTTAATCTTCTTGGCATCTTTGTTAACTAAATAGCTATCCATAAATGTTTTGTGTAGGACTTACATCAGGATAGAGTCACGCCTTGAGAATCAGCTTTCAAAGCTGATCCTGGAGTTGTCCTGTTAATTAGCATAAATGTGCAAGAAGCTTCTGTCTAAGAGCTGCCTGATAATTGATGCTTCGTACGACGAAAAGGAAATATTAATTCAATTTACTTATCAATGAGATCCTGTCTAAGAGAAATCTAGCTATTCTGCTTGAGGTCTGTTGGTCAATCGCACCCCAATTTACACACAGTCAACTCTACTAATCGGTTAGGTTATGTCAAAGTGAAGGAAAATGACAAGTGACTGTAAATTTCCGATCTGAAGACGCTTCCTCAAATTGTTTTCCCTGCCAAAGTATCGTATTTTTCTTTTTCCTACCAAAGTTTCGGGATCTTTTATGTTACACCCGGTTTTAACGCAATGACGGGGAAGAAGAAGATCATCATTTCAGCTATTTTTATATTTCTTATTTAGTTAATTTACCTTGCAAATGCTTCCTTTTTTTTATAGTATTTGTATAGTTGTTTTCCTAGGCTTCTTTTATTAACCAGACCATTATTGCTCCTTGCGAAGCATTTTGAGTCGGGTTAATTAGTCTTCCTGTAAGAATATAGTCGAAGTCTGTTAGCCTGAAGATCGTTCCACAGGAGACTTTCCGTTGACTGAACTGTACAAATTACAAACCACCTTCGTTGTCCTTTTCCATGAACAGTAGTTTTTTTCAATTGTTTGATGATATCTAATCACTAACGTGATATTCTTTTGCTTCCTTCAATTCTAGATTTATGAAATACCACTATTCCATAGCTCTGACTAAGCATATTGGGGAACTAGTTTTTTTTTATTAGCGTACGCTGGGTGTGATTTTCATCCACTATCAATTAAATTATATGAATAGGTTAAGGGAAAAAAATGAAATTAGTTTTTCTAGTATTTTAATATAAAATAATACAGCACAAGATTCCCCATGACATTGTTCGAAATAAATATAATATAGTAATAGTTTTGGATATATGTACGCGTAATTTAGTAAATCACCCTTTAATTTTCTTGGTATACATATATTCTTATGCATAAAAGTAGCTACTCCAGGCTTTCTATTAATTATCTCTATACTCTCTTTTAGAAAAAAATGTTAAATCTTTAAATTTTAAGTTTTTCTTTCTGTAAAAAACGATTTTTTTGAAGAATAACTTAATGATGATCGATTGATATAATCTATTTTCATCTATGACAAAGATATGTAGGGAAAACTAAAAAAAGAAAAAAATCTTCTGCTATTTCTTACTTATAGTTGAATCGTTATGTTAAGGTTTTTATAAAAGTTACAAGGATTTTATATATTTTGAATTAGAAATAATATTAGCGAAGCATCTTTATATCGAATTTTTTATTTGGAATAAGTGATAGTTATTGTTTATAGGTTTTGTGTAGATAAACTTAATATTTGATCAATCCCAACTGAGAGTACACTGAAAAGCTAATTTAGAAATTTTAATATTAATATTTAAAATTATACGAATTTATTACGTGTAAAAAATAGCAAATCATTTGGATATTGAGAGAATGTTTATTTTAAGATTAGATATACACATGCTCACATTAAATCCTAGAATAAAACGGACAATGCCGATGGCATTTTGCAAGTAAATAATTGGCCATGCGATTTGTTCTAACATTAATACTTAAGCAAACTGTTATATTTATCCACAGACATAGAGGCATACAATAGACAGCTAATTTTTCTACTTCATATGGTAAATTTACTGTCCTTCTTATTGTTAGTAAAAAATGGTTATGACGCTACAAAGAGTAAAATTAGTTTGGATTTACGATTATTTCATCGAGTAAATTTCTTAAACTATAGAGAAAAAATTGCTAGACTTGGTAGACTTAGAGCTTTCTCGTAAAATTATACGTGTTTAAAATACTACTATCGCCAAAGTTAGCTATAGCAGAAAAATATTGAAGTTGCTAAATTTTGAAATGAAATTGTTTAGGCGAAAATAAATAGGTCTACAAATATGGTTCCACTTCTTAATAGTGTGTTTAACATGAGAATTCTTTTATTATACAAAATGTGGTTCTAATACCAAGCATTAATTAAAGCGGCCGTTTGAAGATTAAAGTTTGATTCAATTTAATTCATTAGGTAACCAGACACTTATTGTTTTTACATTTTTTACAGGGCAAATATTAAAATTGAAGATCTTTTTCAATACATAGAGAGCAAAGATAAATTCGCGACAGAAAAAAATATGAAACGAAATAATTTCCGTGAGGCCATTGAGCAAATCGAAGCTGCTTTAAATGGGGAGGATTCCGCTCCAATAAGTGTGAGTAATGGAAATTTTAATTGCATCTTACATTATCTAGGAAAATTTAAAGAATTTAGTTGCTAATCAATTATAGTACATGGATTTATTTATTTTTTTATTTTTTATTTATTACAGCTTGAAACCTTAGCGCAAAATACAACTATTAGCAGGGAGCCGGATTTGATGGAATATGAAGACGTAAGCAAAAAAGGAAATTAAGATATATCGAAATTATAAAAGGTTTAGTTTATCTAAGAGGTTCTAAACGTAGAACCTGGGCATTTTAGCTATAATTTGTTTCTGACAGTGACAATCAATCAAAAATACAATTAATTCTTGTAAAGTAAGAACTTAATTGTTTTAAGAGGATTTAAAGTAATGTTACAGTGGTAATGAAATTTGTATAGGGTTAAATCTCACCCATGATATCCATGATATCTCTTAAGGGTTAAATAAATATTTCTGTTCCATTTATTAATAAATATTTTTTCCATCTATTACAAACGATTTTGTTATCAAAAATTCAATTTTCTTTGCAGGTTAAACTTGCAGATGAAACCATAAATAGCAATGTAGGACAGGCAAATGAATCACTTAATACGACGAGTATTGTTACACCCGACCCTCATAAAGACGCGGAGTTAATAAGTCGCAGTGGTCGAAAAATTAAACCGAAAAGGTGAGAATATTTGTTTTATATTCTGAAATTTGTACATTTTTATATTTTTAAGATATATAGACGAAGATGACGCTACCCCAATTAAACGAAGAATAACTTCAGACAGTAGTCCTGTAGCGAGGAAACAAGCTAAGGTATGTTTCTACTGTAAAATATAATTTGGAAAAAGCTAACGTTTCATATTTTAGACGGAAAATGCTACAGATGGAAGTAAATGTAAGTAAATTTATATACTCTACCTATTTTTACTTATATATTTAGATGTAGTTGTACTTTTAGCTGTATGTGAAAGTTGTCGAAATTCTTAAATTTCGCTTCGAACCTTCTTTGAAAAAGTCGTGATTTATCTCTGTACTGTGCTTATTGACATTATACAATAACAACGGAATTGAATAATTTGATACCTTCAAAAATGTGCTTGTTATAATCTTTTAAGATTAGTATTATGTATTCATACTGCATGGAGATTTTTAAAAATCTAATTTTATGGCATTATCTTTTAACAATTTATTGAACAAGTTTCATTATAATAACTAGCGCGTTGTTATTTTGGTGGATATCTATTTTTATATGATATCCGTTATTATTCAAGGCTGAGTCTCTTTCTCAAGATCAGTGAAATTAAGTAGAATATTGTGGCTTTGCTGTCTCATGCTCTTGGAAAACTTATATAAATTGAAAATTCAGCGGTAGTGATTCATGTAAATTAGGTACGATAAAACTATATATTTCTAAACGCATGATACATTTGTAAATGAAACTAATTTTTTTATTCAAAATAGTCTAAAATATTTGCTTAGGTAGTTGAAGGAAATACTTTTTCGATTTCTAGCGGAAGTGTCAGCAGAAAGCAGA
This sequence comes from Philonicus albiceps, assembly GCA_963969385.1. NCBI lineage: Eukaryota > Metazoa > Arthropoda > Insecta > Diptera > Asilidae > Philonicus > Philonicus albiceps. The sequence goes on from OZ017773.1 coordinate 39,928,534, forward strand.
GCTGATTTGTCTAAGCCAGATTTAACAAAATCAACTGCAACGAAGGAAGTCTTAAATACAAATAAATTACAGAAAAAGCATGTGAATGTAACAAGCACATTACTTACAAAGCCAGACAAATATAAAAACTTGCTCTTAGCACTGACTCCAAACGGAAAGTGTGTAGGTATAAAATTAGACTATGAAAAGCCACAGTCTTTCGAAAATGAGACTGAGAAAGAGGCTTGGCTAGAAAATGCTGCAAAAAAAGCTGTTGCACTTAGGGATACAATTGAAAATGGAACTGTTCAGATAGAGAATATTAAAGATATGTTAGACTTGAATCCATGCGCCCCTATTCATCAAATAGAGAGAATGAAACAAGAAAAGAATATCGGTTTGAAATAATTGCAAAAGTCTGTCTTAATTATACACTAACCTCTTTTATCACAGCTATGGATGTAGAGCAGCAAAAATACCTAACTCTGGAGAAGAAATTTATTGAGCTGAATCAAAAAATTAAAGGTACCTTGGGACTCGCGAAAGCAGATGTGGATAAATGTCTAGAGTTGTTAGAAAAATATAAAGGTACAAATATTTATTACTCTTTAAAAAAAAATTACTTTATTCATTATTGAAATTTAAAGAACTTGAAGTATCTCCTCTCATGTTGAAGAAAAATCCCAGTTGTGTAATGACGATTAAAAAATTACGAAGATACGTTGGTAACATAAAAGAGTGGAATATCTCCGAAGAGGAAAAAGCAATATTTACAGAAAAAGCTTTAAAAATAAGACAACAAGCAGAATTAATTTACACTAATTTTAAGGTAGTACGCAAAATTAAGATTCATTATTGCTGACCCTAAATATGTCTGTTCTTCTCGCAGAAAATGTTTAAAATTCCAAAAGGACAGGCCTTTTGGGAGGCGTTTATGGATGAAGTCAACACATTTAAGGAAAATACTAAACATTTAACACCAGATAAAGTCCTCTTTCTTGTGGAAGAACCAGGTAGATATATTTTAGAATTTATTTTTTTACATTTTTTATGTCTTTTCACACATTTTTGTTAGATGTATGTTGTAAGTTAAAGGACGAGGAAGAGAAGGTAAACCTTAATTTTGTAAAATACGAATAATCCTTGCTAATTTCATATAAATTAGGATGGTACGACGGATTTTAAAGACTCTGAGAATACGGATTCAAATAACGTTGATATCGAGAAGGAGGAAGCACTTCAAGAAGATAATTGAAAAAATTTCCTAATTATTTCAATTTATATCATAATTATGGTAGAGCATGATTATTTTCGAAGATAGTGCAAAAAACACAACCGTCAACCCACTTTCAAGTTTCGCTTTTGTAAAAAATTGGAGCATATTAGACACAAATATAATTTTTAATTAATTTTTTTTAAATCTTTTTCGAGTCCCAGTAAGATTAAATTCCGAAATATAGATTTCATTATAAATATGTATTAAGGCATATGAAAGGGTTCGAATGTAATTATACCAATTTCACTTATTTTACATTTTCAGTGGAAATTTAGTTCTATCGGTAATGTTAGGTTATTTATATTTTATTAAAAGTCACCTTTCCAAAATTGTTGTTTTTAGAAAACAAAATTTGAAAGGGAATTGCTTCGCTGAGAAGGATATTAAAATGGTAAATACAAAAATTACTCCGTATTGTACAGTTGTTCTGCGAGTAGTAGTATTTGACTTTTAGTTTTCTAATAAAAACGAGAATAACTAAATTTCTTTGTGTCATCCCTTTTCAGTGTTTCAGTTATTCTATTTTGAACGTAGAATTACGCCTTTCCCTGGTCTAAGTTGGATGAAATGCTCTCTCTTCGATAAACGGATTAATTAGTGGTTATGATTTAATATAGTTGAGTAAGAGATATCCCCAAGACTGAATTAAAACGTAAAGCAGGCATAAAGTGAAAGCACATATAAATTAAAAGAACAATATTAAATTCGTTCATATTTTGAATGTTTTGTATTTCAAGTAATTAAATAAATAAATAAATAAGATTTCACATTATTTCACGCTTACAACAAATTATCCCATTGCATTGGGTCTATTATTATCCTATCTTATTTTTACTGCCTTATATAAAATCATTTGCCTCTGTGAAATGTAATGCGTGATTTAAATTCTGTTGTTAAAATGTGATTTAGTTTAGCACTCTATGTCTCGGCGGGAGCAACTGTTTCGTTTCCAGTTTTTTTCACTGAAAATCCTAGCCAATCTGAAATAAATGCAATACCTTTAGTGGCTGATTCGTTTACTACTGCCAATATATCGTCTGCGTTGATAGCACTATCCGGATCGGGAGAATCCCCTTCCTCTTCAACTGTCTCATTACTCTGATTTTCACTAAAATAAGAAACTCTGTAAACTAACCTCATAAAAACTCTTAATGCAAAGAACGAATAATATACTTTTCCTCTGGAAGATGTTCGGATGCGCTTTTGGCTGGTGGTGATACTAGTTTCATCCCACTTTGTCCCATATTAAAACAGCCCATTTTAAACTCTAATTGTGGCTAATAAATTTATGTCAATATATATATATATGTACATATAATAAAAAAATTGTGAAAAAATTATTTTACCTCTCCCAATAAGGTTGGTTCTAGCTTCAAGCAGCCTTCTAAACCATCATCAACTGGTACTAATTTGTTAAATCGAGCACAGATTTGAGCAAAACTTGAGAGTAGATTTAAGCATACTGGAATTGGACGTGGACCTATTTCCAGAGACAATAAATTAAAGTTTTTTTGTTTAAAACGAAATTGCATTGCCTTTAAGGTGTTCTTGGTGGGTGAAACTTTCTCCATATGAAACATTTAAATTAAGACCTTCTTCTGGTGATATGTAATTCAATCTCACGCAACCTGAAGAGAAAAAATAGTTTTAAGTTGTTCACATTATATGTACTAATAAAAAAAAAATACTTTTATCTTATAAATGTTAGAGTAAACGTAAAATAGTCACAATTAGACTATTACGATAAATTCGATTTATCGGTTCGGAAAACATCTCTTTGTTTTTTAATTATTTTTTTTTCTCAGTACCGAAGATCTAACAATGAAATTTGTCTAAAACTTACCAGGTCCCCCTAAATCAATAAAAGAAACATTAAAATCGATACAGCAAATGCAAGTAGGGCCATTGCAAACACAACTCTTCATATTATCATCTTGCCTTCCATTTGATGAAATAATCATATCTAAAAACAGAAATAATGTTAATTTGTACATTCAAAACAAAATGTTCTGGAGAATTCAAAACGAACAATAAATACAAAATTTAAATGAGAAATAGAAGTGGATACCAAATAACAAATATTGTCTAAATTGTTACGTTTTCCGGAAGCTGCTAAGGAGAAGATTTAAATTTTTCAAAATGCATACATCAGTAAAAGACCTTCCAAAATTTATTAATGTGAGGCTCATAAAAATTATTTATTACTATCAGTTTTTCGGCTGATGTGCATAAAACCCACAACACGATTAAAAGAGAACACTTAGATTTAGCTGGCTGATGGTCTATCACGGTAAGCGAACGCATTTTAAAGCTTAAATATTGAGAACTTATAGTATATGTTCAAAATATAATTCGAAGTAAAAGGTATTTCTTAAACATGTAATATTTTTTCAAATGTGGTTCCTGGATACCGACAAAGAGACGAATGATACGCGAAAACTGAAACGTTAGATATATAAAAAAAAAAAAAACTTGAGTTCTCAATTTATCGAATTTATTTATAAAATGTGTCGTTAAAAAACGCGGTGATATGGCCTGCATCTTTGAAAATAGGTTATTGGCATCATCCACAAGGTTTTTGCATTGGCCGCAAATTAAAATCGAAACATCCCGAAATCTTCCCTTGTGAGTGCAAAATTTAATTTTCATGGTAGATTTAGGACGTGAGAACTGTGAAAATTGTGCAGACTGAACCTAAAAATATCGTAATTTATTGTAAGTAAGACGGTGAAAGCCTATAGAGAACTTTTACGAAAAGAAATAGGACTTCATGAAGAATCAGAATCAGAAGAACCCAAACAATTGAGACGGTAACGGCAGCGGGAGCGGTGCATTCGCAACTATCTCATGGCTTCAAACATGTTTCTGGTAAAACAATTTCAGGTGTAATATTGCCGCGGTCTACATATACTAAATTTGGATAAGTTTCAACAAATATATGTGGGTTTATATGGCTCATCCGATTAAACCACAACTTATGCAATAATAAACACTTTAAATTGATTAATCTCTTTACATTTAAAGACGTACTTTCATGAAAAAGTGCTGCATCGCTTTTTTTCTATAATCTTAACAAGATTGAATTAACGTAAATAATATTATTTTTATATGCAAAATTTAAATTTGTGTCATCGGGCATTTTTTTGATTATTTTTTCACTTTTTAACAAAAAAAAAACAATTGTTTGAGTTATTCATGAAATCGTAACATAGAAATGTATTTAAATTTAAAGCAATAACATAACTTTTCAGAATACCTCATTTTGCTAGTGGGAAAACAATTATTTTTCAAACCTCCAAATGAGGAATTTCTCGCCTTATTCTGGCTCCTAGTTTACGTACGCGTAAACATGTTTTGCAATTGTAACTATACCAAATGCCGTCTTTATGTAAAAAACAGCTTTAAAGTATAAATAGACAAACAAGCACTGAAGTCTTAAAATATAAGAGTCCCTTTTTTACGATTTGGGTACCGAAGTTCATATTATTTTGATTGAATAACTTTATTGCATTATTTTAACTGAAATAAAAGAAATATTTGTTTTCTAAGTTCTCTACCGCGAATTTTCTGTTAAGCGTTTTTTTAACAGTAACGGTCTACAAGTTGAGGCCATTAACATAGATCGCACAAAGGGTTTTATAAATTCATGTTACACGCATATTGAGAAGCACAACTTCCTTATATGAGATGTAATAATTTGATCACGTTCCTTTGACCGTTATTGCATAAATGCATAGCATGGTTCGACAGCATTCTACTCACCAATTATGCTTGCCGAAAATGCGCCCAGGGCAAGGTTAAGGGCAAACAAGCAGAAAAATAGCTTCCTCATTGTTAAAACTGCCATTAACTATTTGATGAATTTAACAACACTAATTTGCACTACTGTCTGGAGCGTTTTTGCTTTAACCGAACGCTGTGAACTTGCCTCTTGCACTGATATATCTTTGCATTGTCTTAAAGTCGTTTGCAACTTACCAACCAGTTCTTCACGTCTACCGTCTTGGCCACATGTGTAACTGTTAAACTGGAAGATGTCTTAAGAAAGAATATAAGGTGAAGAAATGTCGTCGAGAGAAAACCATTTTCTGGCCGATTATTATAATACGCATTACTTTTGGCAATATTTGCTTTCATCTCGTCCTCATAAAGCCACGCCTCCGGAAAAGCGACATAATTTAGAGAAATTTTTTGAAAGACAATGCAAGTTACGTTAGCACCGTCCCGGCCATATGAACTTAAATGTCTCGCTCGAGTGGTGCCCCTTAACCAGTGTCTTGTTATGACTAACTTGACATACATTTCGGATGATAGCAGCATAATGTAAAATGCAAATAAATACTCTCAAAAGGAGAAATGGGGAAGTATAGACTGACGAGTGCACCTAATTCTTCATCGAAATGTGGGGCATCGTCTTCAAATTACTTTTACTTTTGATGTATTTTTTGTTCTATCTTTTCAACAGCTTTCTGATTTGCATTTATTACTTTGGATTTCATTTTTTCCATTCATATTTGTTTTATTTTTGCATTCCTTAAAAGGAGATGTACGCAGAAGATTTTTTATTTTAATTAATTATGCTTTTAGATAATTTTTAATACCTCAGAATTCGAAAAAAAAATACAATTTCCTTTTGATTTCAGTAAAGTGCTCTACTTTAGAAAGAGCAATAAATAAATTTTATTTCAATTATTACATTTAATTTTTCTACAAGCATATTATAAGTACGTCCCAATTTCATTTTCGATAAATTACTTCGTCTTAAAGTTCTATAATATGAAGTAAGCACTCTCAGCACTTCAATTAACTTATTTGAGTTATGATATTTAAATATATAATAATAATAATAAATCTCATCTCCAATCGCAATTGGTCTTTATTTTAATTACATATCAAATTTAAATATACATCTGATACGGCTGTCCTTTTAAATCTATTTTACGTTTTGTTTAGAAAGGGCTTGGTCAGCGTAGTGATTTTGAAGAAAATTGATTTATTTAAAAAAAAATGGTATCCTTGCTCGGTCATGTTAAGCTTTATTGTAAATTAATAAATTATTCGTTTTTCAACATTTAAACTTTGAAAGTCAAATAAGAATATTTATGCAGACGAAACTGACTGTTGTCTTGGTGACTTTTAGGTTTAACAAAATTAGATTAGGAGTGTCCTATTTCATCGGATACTATCTATAGAGAAGAGTTACACAAAAGTATCTATTTTATCTCAAAAAACAAAAAATTTTTCTATTTAAGTACCATACATACTTCTTAAATGGAAGAAGTATTGTATTTAATGCTAGCGTATTCCCATATAACCAATTTAAATAAAAGTAACAACTTTATTTACTGCCATTTCTAAGCAATCAGAATATTATCAACAGATATCGTAGAAGCATGTCAAGCAGTTTTAAAATTGGTTAACTATATTTGGTAAAAAGTTGCGTTCTGTAATTTTAGGATATTGCAGCAAAAACATAAAAACAGAAAACTAACCTAGGACCGTGAAATGTATGTTATAGTCATACTAAAACCTTTTAGAATTCTATAATAATAAAATTACAGTGGTTTTATTAAACTGTATACAAAACTATTCGATTGACCTTTTGGTTACTTTGTGTATTACTTTGCTGAAAAAAAACCTTTCCCGACACTCCCCCAATTTTCAAAATAATAAGTTCAAGAACATATAAATTGCAAAATACTTGCACTTTAAATATCAAATCTTGGTAAGTATAAGCCCTACGTTTAGATTAAGATTTTTAAAAAAATAATGTTAAATCAAATTATCCATTAGAGAAAATTATGCACTTTTCCTTTAATGCTTACAGAATATAAATAAAATGCAAAATGCGCGTCATATAAACAATGTTTATTATTGTTCAAGTTCAATTTGCTAACATGATGTACAAGGATAATAAGAAAAAAGCATAAAATAGATTTTCAATTACTTCCAAAGATGGTGATTTTTTGAGGAAATTTAACACGCATACATTTATTAACAGTACACATTTACAATTAAAAGTAGTTTTAAGTAAGATCGGTCATCAACCGATACGTGAAGAATACAACAATATAAACAATAACAATAAATAAATAAGTTAAACATTGAACCGTGTCTCGGAGCCGTCGGCGAGCATTAGCGTCACCGTTCGATTGTTGATCCAAATCAATTTGGCAAGACGCATAGGATTGAGTCTAGCGACATCGGGAATCGGAGCAGTTGAGTATCCCTTAATGCATCTTGTTTGGGACTGACCCAAGCCAAACATTCCTAAACATTATAATAATTTATTTTAAAATTTACACAAGCATGTTCTATATGAATTTTTACCTGTGCTTGTCTGCCAGAACGATAGTCTGTTTTCCCCGCATGCGTAACTCACAAGGTACTTGCCATCGGGACTGAAGGCTAATGCTGTGATGGGATGTGTGTGCGCTGGTATCATCTGGCATTTGTTTTGCCGAAGTTCATAAATAGCCAAGTGTCCACTGCTTGCTCCAACTATAAAATAACTGCTCTTTTTATGCCCTAAAAAATCTGAACAAATAGCGTACCTGAAATTCTTCGCGTTGCAGAGCAATGCGATATTTGGTTGAATTTACAAATTTGCGGACATACTTCGGATAATCCTCTGTTTTTGAGATCCGAGGAATCAATGCAATGAAGAGTTATATCCATTACCTGAAAAAGTTACATAAGAAATTTACTTTAGATAAAATCCCAAATACCTACTTCAACAAGAAGATTAGCCATCTCCGCTTGCATTTTGTCTATAAGCATTTCAACGCATTGCAGTATTTCCCTCTTGGCTTTGTAAAGTACAGACTGTGTTAGAGGTATGCTTAATGTTTGGGTGTTCTGCTGTAAAGTGTTGTAACGAGCAACTTCACGAGCCATTGTTGTTATAAATGCAGCGGGTCTGGAAATCGACTTCGTTAAATCATTGGATAAGTTTGCAATATTGAACTGACCTTGCTGTAGCTATAAGTCGAAGAGCATGACGAGCAGTTCGACAGGCGTCCGCCTGCGGTGTCAGTGGCAATTTATAATTTAAATTTGGAATGAATTTCCCAGCATCGCAACAGATTTCAAGAAGTCCTATTCAATTTAATATATTCAACATTTTTTTATCACATCAATAATTCGAAAATTTACCTAACAAAACTTTACTCACGTCCAAATAAGGTTCCCAAACAGTGAAACCTCGTCCTATTAGGTCAATAGCAGCCCTCCGTAGAGGAGTGTATGGAGGAAGTTTTGCAGTTGCTGGAGCCAATAGTAAGTGAGTTAATGCCATTGAAGTTAAGCGAGCAAGATTATTGTTAGAAATCCCAAAACCTTCAACAACAGAACTTTTACGCCTTTGTTCGACACTTTTGCCTTTCTGATTATTTGGACCTTAAAAATAATATTTAAATATTAGATATACTAGTCTAAAGTGCGATTTTTCTTCAATAATGCAATTATAACAGCCCATATTCTCAAACGGTCAAATCAGTTTAAAATACCAGTCCAACTTTAGTTTTTAGGGGAATACTCCAAAACAAGAGAATACGTTTGTACATGTTTTTTGGAAACGGTACGAATGAAATTGGAAGTTGGAAAGTATTACGTTCTTATTTCAAAGATCATTTGCTTTTTGAACTGTACGAATTTAACTACAGGGAAAAAGTAACTTACTATCTTGAGAAATATCTTGACCGAATTCGGCTCCAATAACTCCAAGTAAAATAACAGCGGTAGTTTGCTTTCTCTTTAATTCGGCTAAACTGGATGGTTTGCGAATTATTTCTTCTTCTTCCTCCTCATATTCTTCCTCCTAAACAAGATGTATTTCATTAAAATAACTTACTATTACGTAATTTTTGTTCATACTTGTTCTGCTGATTGTATTGGTACTCCACCAGGATTTCCAGCTGGATTTGTGGTCGCGTTTTGTTGTGCAATAGGTTCAGTATGTGTGTATAGAGGTAAATATTGTGCCCAATTTTCAACGAGTTGCTTTCTTCCCTTCTTGCCCATTCTTGTTAATTCTCCTAGAAGTATTTGTTGCGCTGCTTCTCTTATTTCTATACAATGATGTTGCCATCTCTTTGCCATCATTTCGACTTGAGGTCTCTTAAAATTCTTTGGTTCTGTAATTAAAAAATATATTATCTAAGAGTTCCACTTTAATAAACATTAACGCATTGCCGTAAGTAAAAAAAAATATGATAAACCATGCAAACTAAAAGAAAAATTTAAATAAGATTGATTTCTTTACCTAAAGCATCAATTTTATCTGGCAACAAGAAACAATGATGGGTTGACAGTAAACTCCAGCCTTGCTTGATTTGAGATTGGTGTTGTGAAAGCAGCTCCTCGTGTTCTTCTTCATTTGTCCAAGCTCCTGCAACTTTAATGGCTTGTCTATTGATAAATAATAAAATTAAAGCTCGTCAAAGATTCTATATGGTCAAAAAATTTATGAATATTGGCGTATAACAAATTTTCTACATAATTCAGCTATATGAATCACATAATTTGAATTGAGTAGAACACAATAACGATAAATAATTTACCTGTACATTTTTCTATTTCTTTCATTTTCCGAAATAAATGATGCCGAACTCATCGACATCAGTGTATTCGACATGGCAACAAGTGCCAACATATGATTAGAGGTGAGTGTTGTGCTAAGTTCCCAATGTAGTTGAGAAGTAAAGATTTGCGTAAGTTTCTCCTGTCTTATTAATTCGGGCGGAATATCACTTTTGCTTGCCGTTATATTTTTGGGCGCTTCAGATTCAGCCTTAAAATTATTTTGCCAAGTTGGCAGCAATAAGGACATGTAACCAGCTTTAGATAGAACTCCGAACGATACAGGAACCTGTTTAGTTTAAATTCTTTTAAAATATTTACAAAACTTTAATACTACTAACCATTGGTTTTAAAAGTCCAAGCTGGGATTCGCATACTTTATCTAAATGCGGGTCGAGACCCCAGGAATGCAGGAGTGATAATAATAGTTGAGCAACTTCCATAACATGTGTCGCTTCCATTTTAGACACTATTTTTTTATTCGCCTCAGAAATATCTTTTACGGAGAATAATAATTATAATATTAACGAGAATATAAAGACCAGTTTTTAACCTTTAGGTGTTTCGACGGCAGTCTTTAAACTCTCAACCTTAGCTTGTATTTTCTTTTCAACATTCTCAGCACCCTCTTTAACTTTTTGCAGAATACCTGGAAATCGCCAAATTTTAACGTTTTCCAAAAGAGAAACGTGAAAAGTCTACATCTATATAACAATTATCTCTAATGAAGAGGCATTCATATTTTGAGGGGCTCTATGCTTGCAGAGGAATTTTTTATTCAGAGGATTTTTTGGATATACAAAATAAACGCATTAAAATATATCAAAAATGATTTTGTGCCACGGACTGAAATTAGTGTATTGTAGCGCTGCAGTACAGTGCTATCTACCTACATACACGAAATTTTTTTCTTAAAAAACTTAAAAAACAGTAAGCAATAGATTTCTAGTGTGCACAAAAGTAGGTGAATCAAAAATTATAATTTATCTTTGAAAAAAACATTAATATGGTTTTCAGGTGCAATAAAATGCTCACGGTGATTAACGTTTCTAAATCTATTGAATGAAGTTAAGCACAATCATTCTAAGCTACGTCAACATTCACATGCGATCAATTAAACTTGTAACACTCAGTGAGAACAAACCATGTTTATCTTTATCTTTAAGAATTTTTTCCATATCTCCGGCTTTTGTTTTAACTTTCCCAAAGAAATCTTCGAAAAAGAGCAGTTAATCACAAAAAAAAAAATTATTATAATACTTTCTTGTTAAAGTCTCGTAAAAAAAATATTTATCTACAAATTCAAAAAAATTTTTGTACCTGAAAATTTCTTTGAAGCATCTGTTGCAGAAGGATTCTCAGCAGTAGGCATTATCAATCCTTGGGCCTGTTGGATTAAAAGCACATCTATAAAACTAAACCATATTCAGAATAGAAAAGTCGTTCTAAGTTTGTTACATGATAAAGTTTTATATTCTTATAACTAAGAAAATGAAAATGAAGGTTCTATGAGTTTACCTCAAGTGTAGTTGGGCTCATGGCAGAATACTCCTCGCTGTGAAGCTCAAAAATTAATCCCTCTATATCAAAAAACAAAATATGGCTTTCCGCATCTATAATTCAATTCTAATGGTAACAGCACACAAAATGACTGAAAAAGTTTTACCCTTTGGATTAGTTCTTAATCCCTGTATTAATAAGGGGCTGCTCCGATTTTTCATAAGAAATGAGTGGTCATTATGATTATGGGAATGAAGTTGCTGGAACTGATGGATACCACGTTGTGCTGCATGTCTTATAGCGGACAAGTTACGATGCCGCAATCCTCTAAAACAGAAATTATTGTACGGGAAACAAATATTATTCTAAAAAATTGTATGACTACCTGAAAAAATGGACAGCTGGATTAGCTAAACCAATTTCAGAAGATGTACCTGTACCAGCTTCATCGGTGATATTTTCATCGCATGCTGATAAAACTTCTTCAGCGAGCATTCCTGAAAAATCCAATTCAATCAAAATATTTATCATCATTGAGTCGCATGTTCATCAAATAGAAATTATAAAAGATCTCACCATGCAATACCCTATCTAAATGTCCTGTTTCCATTTGCCAAACGTATACAGTTCCATCTGAGCAACCAACTATAAGAAAATCGTCTAATGGTCTCCATTTAATGGTTACAACAGGAAATAGATGTCGACTTGCAAGCGTTACGCATTTACGCTCTTGTAAGCTTAGCAAAGCCACTGAATGGTCAGATGCTACTGAGCAAATGCACTTCTGTATTCTTGGCTACAAACAAATTTTATCAAACTCTTTGTTTTTATTTACAAAATAAATTTTCTTACACTACAATTACTCGGAGGAACCAAAAGCTGAGTTATTTCACCAGCATGGACACAAAACCGATGAATAAGATTTCCACTGTATAAATCCCATAAACAAACTGCAAAATCAACTCCTCCAGACAATAGGTGCGCTTTGTCATACCTGCAATCAAAAGAATTTTTATTTCATGTCTTTTTTGAGAAAAAAAAGATTACCTAGGATTAGCAAGTGATGGACACAATAAGCAGTTAACTCTTCCCTTATGTCCAGATAAGATTTGATGAGGCGGCCAGTCTGTACAGAAAAACGTTTAAATTGCCATAAAAAACAATTTAATATCTCTTACCATTAAAATTTTGATGATTTCCGTGAAGCAACTGAAGCATAACAGTCTGTGTTGCCGGAACTATAACAATGGTACCATCTTCCCTGCCAACAACTAAACGGCTTTGTTGCGGCAAGTAGATGCTAGAAGTTAATTTAACTGGAACTTCGGTTATATGGGATAACTGGTCCAATATCCCAACTGGGGGCGGATTCATTACAGACCAGGCCTCAATTAGACTAGTGCAAATTGTCGATCCCTTTGCTTTAAAGTGCCACGTTTTAAGGATATTTATTAGAAAAGATACAACTTACATATCGGTTGATTATGCTGTGATTGCATCCGCAATATTTCCTCTAAAGATATATCAGGAACTGTCCAAACAGTCACAAACCCTTCGGAGTCTCCTCTTACCAAATGAAACTGGCATTTACCCTCCTTTTGTGTAGAAACTAGTTTCATAGCCGGTGGGCATGATAATGGCTATAAAAATTACAAAATAAATTAAATAAATAATAACTTTTTAAAATACTACCTTTTCTCCAGGCTGTGATAATATACAGTACAAATACGGCATATCTCTCACAACAGATGGTGAGTGAAAAGCCTTATTGTCTGGAATACAACTAAAATCCCAAAGATTAACATATAATTGTAAATGTAAAATTGTATTTGCTTACTTCGCTGGGAGTTTGTATAAATATCCTTTTCCCTCATCAGACCATAATATAACCCTGTCATTGGAAAGAAAATCACCACCCTGCCACCTCTCTCTAGCAGGGGAAATTACACTACACAATACTGTGAAATCACCGGCATCGTATATTTGCCAGTATTTTGTACAGACTATTAAAACCGTTCGCTGATTTTGGGAGCAACAGTTTAAAGTGATGGCGTTTAGACAACGAATCTTGGATAAATGTCGGTTAGTTAATAAATCTGATTTAAAAAATCTAGACTACCCAGTACCTGTTTTGATTCATTCTCATAAATTGGCTCTGAATATTTATTTTCGTTGCCAATAAGTGTCCATACCTTTACTGTTCCCGTGGTCGTTATAGCAAGTACTACATCATCCTTTCTTTTAGAAGGCCTTAGCACCTGAACAAATATAATAAAAGAGTAAATGTCCGAACAATAGTTATTACATTTACAATTTGCTTACATGCAGTGCAGATATCCAGTCAGGTTTTACTTTTGAACTTAAGGAAAACAAAATTTCTAAACAGAAGGGATCCATAACTATAATTTCTGCGTAGTAGCCATTACAAAAGAGCCGAACATCGTCACAATTAGCCATATGGTAGCTCTAAAAGTAAATTCAATCCAAAATATTGGCCTAATTCAAATTATTTAATTTATATTTTAAATAGAAAAAAAAATATTGCACATCACAAGTAATAAAAATTTGAAATATTTTGTTCGTTTGGTTTTGGTAGACCTATGGCTTGTATTTACGTAGCTCTAACCTTACCTGAATATTGGTATGCACTTGTGGTAATTTTACACTTTCCATGCATTTGCCATCAACAAGATCCCAGGTGCACATTTCACCATTTTCAGAAGAGCTCACAAGGTAGTTATTTTCTTGTAGTATCGAGGCCTTTGCTAAGCAAAGAACAGGGGCTGTGTGCCCGACTAGCAAACAGCGTGGCGTCATTTGTAAAGTTTGGGGATCCACTTGCCTGTTTAAAAAAAATTAAAAGAAAATTAATAGATACCTGATTTCATCCATAATCAATTGATATAATCAGTGCAGTTATAATTCTCCCAGAACTATATGTTTTTGTTACGACTGTGTAGTATTCGTAAGGTAGAACTAGATTTTTTATTAAAAATTATGGAACGTTTAAATTTGAAATTGAACGAACTTAAGCTATCAGCAGTTAAGTTAGTCACTAGAATTGTATAATACATCAAATAAACTTTGCTACAGTGCACAGCGGGCTTTTAATTTCTGATTTCGCTCCTCCACCCAACTTTGGAATATTGGAAATATTTAGGAAATTTAAAATTTTATTTCATGACAAAGCGAACGAACGCAACGAGTTTTTGGTTACATATAATTTTGAATCTTGCAACTTTTCCTTCTTTGAAATTTTAAATATAAATAAATTTTCGCAGAATCCAAAGGAAGTTTTGGTTGGGAAATGTGAATAATGTGTTAAGTTAAAACCGTCCAGGCTACAGCGATTAATTCACTATTCTAAAAGTAGTAATAGTAGTAGTAGTGTATTTATTTATATTATTTACAACGTCTATACAAATAAGACTCTTAATTTTAGTGTGGAATATAAAAATTCATTTAACTATATTATTAGTTCATTGATGTAACCAGAGTATATTTTCGGTATTTAATATAAAATTTTAGGGAAAAAAAATGTATAAAAACCTAATGAGAGATTAATTTAAAACTAAAAGTTTGCAATAAAGGTATGCATTTTTTGATAAAATTACATAGTTTTATGTTTTTCAATAAATATTGCCAATATTTGTTATGGGAGAGTAAGCGTAAGTTCGTATAACAAATAGTCAACATAATTTTTTAAAGAAAAATATACAACCGTGTTTACTAATATAAAAATATATAACTAAGAATTTTGAATCAGAAGGGATTTTCGTAGGCCATGACCTTGTTCAAGTCCAACTTTTAACACCAAGTCAGAATCGTGGAATGTATCATAGCATTTTCAGGAAATTGGAGATAAAGATAATTAGAAAAACAAAAAACTTCCTTTAATAAAATTTTACAATTGTGACAATAAGCAATATATGTATTAAGTGTGATATTTGTAAAATGTGCCCTGAGATTATTATGGGTTTCTGTTTTAAAATAAGTTTTCTTATATGTAAGAAAAAAAAAGGAAGTCCTAAACTTTATGAAATTTAAAAGCAAGAGACCAAAGAACAGAACAATCAACAATCAAAGCTACACAGCTGTTTTAAATTCACACAAGTGCGAACTCGCAAATCAGTATGCAAGCAATTAAGCATACAATGAGAACGAGTTAAGTTAATTTCAAAGAAATATGCGCCCATATATCAGCACAACATAAGACATTAAGCCCGACCTTCTCAACACAGCGCTGCATCGTGCCAATAATTTCCCCCTTATCTACGCGGCCACCCATAATCGGATCAGCATCTTAATCGATAACATTATGTAAAGATGCAGACTCTACTCCCGCACGCAAAGTTATTACTTTGCGCAAATTAAATGAAAAAAGAATGAACAATTTGCAGCGATACTTCCATCTGTGTAGCTACAAACATAAACAAATCGTTAATCCACCTGACGTGGGCAGGGGCAAAGTGGAGCAAACAATTCTCATGATGTGGACGGTCAAGAACATAGTCACGCATCGTCGTTCTGCATTCATTTCAATTGCTGCAATTAATTTTTACTTACCACAAACATATTTGGCCATCGTAGCATCCAGTCGCTAGAGTTTTCTGGTCCTTCGACAAAAAGACACTCGATACACAGTGGGTCGGCGCCGTGGGTCCCCAAAGAACCACTGGCACCACCAGATTAGTGCTGACCATTTCGCGGCCGATAATTTGGTACTTTCAGGTTCTTTTAATTTATAAATACTCGAAACGCAAATTAGCAACTCATTTCACAATCTCTGCATGTAAATATCGATCCAAACGCAATGACACTGACACGATGTCATATGATTCTGACATTTGTGTCAACATTTTCGAAAAAAAAAATTCAACTCGAAACAGTTCAGATAGTGTGCCAATTTCAAAATAAATAAAATTTTAAAAATATATTCCAAAAAAACAAATTGTTATTCTTTAGCTTATATTTATTGCAATTTAATAGCAATATAAATTGTTAAAGCAGTGGCTTATCTGGAATTTTCGTAATTCCATTTTGAATTGGAAATTACTCGTAACAAATTTATCATTCTGCAGTTGTCCCGTGCGCTATTCATCAACCAAACGGCAGCAGCCGAAGAGAGGTTATGACAGTGATTTTTCTGACGTTTTCATTTAATTTGATCTGAATTTTCTCAAAATTCTCGCGGTTTCGCAAAAAATAGATATGCTTTCTGTGAATTCCCAAAACCAGGTTATTACGAAACATTGACTTTCGCAAGTTATTATTATTTATTCACTATTTTCCTTAACATCCGCAGTTGTTTTGCCACTTGAGTTTTCTAGGCCCAAGGAGAAATAATTATGCCTTGAAGAAATCAAAGCATCACAGAGCATCCCAAAATAAACGAAACGAAGTTCTGCTACAGTTGGCAAAATATAACAAATTTGAGGAGTTTATCGTGACCGTTCGAGGATTGTCTAAAACAAATCAGAATATAATTGTGTCACATAACGCCTTAAAATCAAATTTTTTCGAAAAATTTAAACTAGCCAGTGCACTTTCAACGATTGCTGCATCGAGATCTCCGTGGAAAACTAGCTATGTGCCGCCAGAGTCCTTCAATCACAGTAAGAACGAAAGTCTTTTGGCAGACTGCCCACTGAATATTTTCGCGAGAAAACATGCCATCTCGGGCTTCCTTTGGTAAGAAAGCTCAAGACAAGACTTTATTCAAAAAATCTGAAACTAACGTATGTTCAATTTTTTAGGAATAACTTGCAAGTTCGAGGCTTCAAAACTGAAAGGTCCAGAGATGCAGAGCTCAAGAGGAATCCAACGATTGTCTCAAGGATGAAGGAGGTTTTTTGTAAGTAAATCTTTAAAATGCACCACTTGGTTTTTAGAATTAAAGTTTTCACAAAAACATTGTTTTATAATTAGCGATATATAATGTATTACGCAATAGGTTGGAAACGGCGATGACGATTGCGTCGCAATTTTAATTCAAGCCAAACGCAAACTTCCTTAATAGATTGAAATTTGTATTAAGTGGTGTAAACGATATACTTTTCTACACAAACCATGTTAATTGTGCAGAAAAAGCAATGAGCTTTTCTATGCTATATACAAAATATTGCAGTTTATGTCGTAGAAAATAACTAGCTTAATGATGTCAGAAAACTAATGTCGAGTGAGACTAATATATTTTTAATCAATTTAGGCCTGAGAAATATAGAACAAAATCACTAGCTTAAACAGGCGATATTAAATTTTCAAGAAGGGGTATATTTGAATATAATTATATAGTTTAGTATTTACAAGATTAAAGCAGAGTTTGTATATAATCATTATTTGTTTTATTTTCAAAAGCTGGTGGAACTAACATAACTAATAAGCACGATGTACCGACATCAGGTTCCCATCATGAAACCCTTAATAAACTGTTGCAACAAGTGAACGATGAAGGTTTAACACAGGACAGCGTTAGTATTTATTTTAGGAAATAGGCGTTATAGAACATTTTCTCCATTTCCAGAAGCAAAAAATAAAGGTAGCATTCGCAGAAGGTTATATGGCTGCAGCGAATAACGAAGGAGGCCAAAAGTCCGGCAAAGCTATGAAGTATTTAAAAGTAGATTCTATTCCCCATTAATTGAGAGAATTCATTTTAATATCACTTGATTTCAGGTCTTCCAACAACTTTTAATTATTGTTGTGTTCTTGGGAATATTTGTAAGCTTGTTCTCTTCTTCTAGTGGATCTGTGTTCAGGTAATAACTTTGGGTCAATCTCATGATTTTTACCAATCAAATAGTAAATCTTTTAGGATCCAACTCGGCAACCAAGTTGAGGTGGATCCGGAGGAAATAAGTGTAACATTTGATGACGTAAAAGGCTGTGACGAAGCAAAACAAGAATTGAAAGAGGTGGTAGAGTTTCTCAAAAGTCCTGAGAAATTTTCAAATTTAGGGGGCAAGCTCCCCAAAGGTGTACTTTTGGTTGGACCGCCTGGAACTGGTAAAACTTTATTAGCTAGAGCAGTTGCCGGTGAGGCAGGGGTACCTTTCTTCCATGCCGCTGGTCCTGAATTTGATGAAGTACTCGTTGGACAGGGAGCTAGAAGAGTACGCGACTTATTCAGTAATTTATTTAGTTAATAAAATTTAGAGGGTTTTAAAAAAAAAAAATTAAAATTAGAAGCGGCAAAAGAAAGGGCACCATGTGTTATTTTTATTGACGAAATTGATTCTGTTGGGGCTAAGAGAACGAATTCAGTGTTGCATCCTTATGCGAATCAAACAATTAATCAGCTTCTATCTGAAATGGATGGTTTTCATCAAAACGAAGGAGTAATCGTTTTAGGAGCAACAAATCGTCGTGATGACCTTGATCAGGCTTTACTTCGACCTGGTCGTTTTGATGTAGAAGTAAGTTTTGTTATACAAAAGTAAACCGAATAAGAATCGTTAAACATTTATAAACTAGAAAAAAGCAGGGCTCAAATAATTAATTAAATATTTTTTCCTTATTAGGTCGTGGTCCCTACCCCTGATTTCTGTGGTCGTAAGGAAATTCTTTTACTGTACTTAAGCAAAGTACTTCACGATGATATTGACATCGATATGTTAGCCAGAGGTACAACTGGATTTACTGGAGCTGATTTAGAAAATATGGTTAATCAAGCTGCTTTACGGTATTAGTTTCTGTGCTTCTGTATATTGAAGGATCATATTAATTATTATTATAGGGCTGCCATTGATGGAGCTGAAACTGTGACAATGAAACACTTAGAAACGGCCAGAGATAAAGTTCTAATGGGACCTGAAAGAAAAGCTCGGTTACCAGATGAGGAAGCTAATAAAATTACCGCTTATCACGAGGGTGGCCACGCAATAGTTGCTTATTACACTAAGGTCTGTCTAGTGGTCCAATTAAACTTTTACTAAAATAAAAAAAATATATATATATATTTAGGAATCGCATCCTCTCCATAAAGTAACCATAATGCCAAGAGGACCCTCACTTGGCCACACAGCATACATCCCAGAAAAGGAACGGTATCATGTAACTAAAGCTCAACTCCTCGCTATGATGGATACTATGATGGGTGGCCGAGCCGCGGAAGAGTTAATATTTGGTCCTGATAAAATAACTTCAGGTATTAGGAATTTAACCACCATTCTATTGAAGTTCCTTATTTTGTATTCTATTACAGGTGCGAGTAGTGATTTAAAGCAAGCTACATCAATAGCCTCTCATATGGTTAAGGATTGGGGAATGTCGGAGAAAGTTGGTCTGCGCACAATAGAAGGACCAAAGGGATTATCTCCTAGTGAGAGCTTGGGACCGAATACAATAGAACTTGTAGATTCAGAAATCAAGAAAATACTATCAGACAGTTATGACAGAGCTAAATCAATTCTTAAAGCGCATTCTAAGGAACACAAAGCTTTAGCGGAAGCATTACTTAAATACGAAACTTTGGATGCTGAAGATATTAAAGCAATTATGAGCGGAGAAAAGAAACCAGGAGATGCTGTCGGAACGTAGCTTTATGATTAAAACAAAATATTTTATATTGTAGATTAACAAGTTAATTTTAAATTTTCTAATTAAGTTGTCGTGAGACAATTAAAATCCAAATCGCATATATTATTTTTGTTTGGTATTTCCATCAGTTATGTAACTTGTTTATAAGTAGCCGAATTAAATTTCAGCTTTGTATATATGAACTTATCTTATACTCCAACAATGATAAATAATAAGTGGTAGTAATTTGTTTTATCTAAAATGAACGGTTTCTTAAAGATTTATTAGTGCACACAAAAAAGCAGAATCTATGGATTTTCTTGTATCAAACCAAATTGTTAACTTCTCAATTTAATGTCTGGTTTTATTCGAGTCGTTCGTGCTTTGCGGATGTGCTTAATTTGAATTTAATATTGTGTTCTGAGGATAGATAGAGATATAAATAAGTATATCTACAACAGTGGGCTCTTTTAAATGCAATTTTTCCCAGAATTATTTAAAGTTCGGTCGATTACAGGATTGGGCAAGGAATTGTAAAGATTCTTAGTTTCTCTGAGTTGAATACTAGAACCTGAATCCCGGGTAATACGGGAAGGAAAACTACGCTAAAAGTTTTGGATCAATTTTTTTTTTTTGTACCTGTACAGGGTGCTTTTTAGTAGGCATGCCAAAATGAGTGGATTAAAAGGTCCGACCCAAAAACAATCTAAGGCTTCCCATGTCTTATCTAAATTCCAATAAGAACAAAAGAGATAAAAATGGCAGCAAAATATTCTCAACTAAAGCACTTATAGTGTAGGCAATAATGTGCAGCGATTTTTTGTCACGCATTTTTAAAAGCGGGAAAAAGTCTCTATTGCGATGTGCGCCTTTGCATTTATGGTGTTAGTGCCGTCCGCGCACAATGTTGCAGCATAGGGAAGTTCTAAATCAGAGAACGGGAACAGGCACGTAACACACTCAAAGCATATATACGGATGCGGACTGTTTACATGCTTTCATTGTGCATTTTTAAAGGCGGGGAAAAGTATTCGAACGTGTGCGCTGCTCT